>SNQJ01S0030800.1:17919-38740 GCA_010110895.2 Picea sitchensis
TATTCAATCCATTAAGTAATCTAGGAAATTGTAAACTCAATTAGTGTAGTGTATTTCACACAGACTTGTTTTTAATGGCTCTTGTGGAGCTTATTTTGTACTAGCCATTTAAGGTGCTAAATTTATTTAGAGCCTACGTAAACCTTGTTGTTATTCGTTCTAATCATAAGAAATATTACAAAGATGGAAATAAATATTCCAATTAGATCTTACTTCGGTGTTAGAGTATTGAGGTTTTTTATCATGTTAAAGGAATACTAAAAGCTCATTTTAATTTGAGTACTCAAGACATGGTATTGAGCTATTTATTTCATTTTTTTTGTTCATGAAGGAATAGATCAATTTCTCTGAGAGGATGGAGGAAATATTTAGAGCCAAAACTCGGAATTGACTATGACAAGTGCACTTGACATATAGCATGAAAAAATTGCACATGATTTGCTAGAATGGATATAATTATTCATTTATATACACTATAACTTGTAATATAAATAGAAATTTTAGGGGAGGGAAAAATGTATATTTACATGCTAGAGAATATTTCAATTGTTAGAGTGAGTGTATCACAGTTTCCCAACTCTAGAAAAGTCTTAATTATATATTTTTCTAAGATGATTGAAATGTGCTCATTGGTGAGAGTTCAATACACCTAATTTACCTAATTTTGACATTTTCAAGAATAAATTGTGTAGATTGGTGAAAATTTATTAACAACTTAGATCCATATTGCCTCTAGATTTATAAGTGGAAGGGTCAAATCCCTCAAAGTGGCAACCTTTCCTCAAGTTTAACACTTTAAAATAAATTTGTAGTTGAAGTGATTTGATCCCTGTCATCATACGTTCGAAGATAAGATAGGTTTAGACTAATTGTATTGAATTGAATTATGTAAATATGTTATGTATGTTGTAAGCATGAATTCTATACAACATAAACAACTAATATATCAATAACATTTTCTCAAACATTTAGTCAATTTACTAAACAATAACTTGTAATTGTTGGATTTTCCTTATTTATAGAGCATTAGTGTTACTAGTGTTCTTTTACTTCGTTACCATTAACATATATATCATGTACTTAGCAATAGCAAAATAAACAAGAGACAGAAAAGAACACAAGAGAGTTATCTCAGGAAAATCCCAAATGAGGGAAAAACCCAACAACCTTTCTTAGATAGATTTCATTCACAAAGTAATTCCAATAAGTTAAACCCTAGCACAAAGGCTAGCTCAACCAAAACTACCACCATAGCTGCAACAACAACACTATACCAAGATATCGTACCTCCTCAAGGAGTAGCGCACAAGAGAGAGATACCAAAAGACTGAACAAGAATAAACTATGCAGTTGCAACGACTGTGTCACCTCCTCCAAACTTGTGCCTTGATTCTACGTAGTTGGGAGAGTGTGAGTGAGTGAAAAAATGAGCCAAGATGTCCTATATTTATAGTCTTCCTGGCTAATAGACTGGTCTGACTTCTTCTATGAAAAAGTGTCTTTTCATTATTACTTTATATTCTTCTAGGATGAATTCTCTTCTAGGGTATTTCAATATATGTTCAATGGATCTCTTGCTTCCAGAATCTTCTCCGCATCTAAGAAAGGTCATATAAGAGGGAAAGATTCTCCCGTAGCTACCAAAACATCAACACTCCCTCTTAGCTAGGGAGGCATATTTCATGATGTATTCATCTAGTAGTCCACTGACTACTCTACAATCTGCCAGAAGGCACATGGCTTCTACAATGCCTTCGGTAGCTCAAATCATCTTGCATAGTCTCTGCGATCAAGAGATAGCACACATAGTTACATCAAGCGATCTGGTAATCTCTATGATAATCAGCTAGTAGCACATAACTACTATAATGTCATCCAATAGATCAAAACTACTGCCAAGTAGTACACAACTACTATCCAATGACACACAGTCACTTCTAGTGGAACACATCCATTATAGTAGAAAACAACAACTGTCTAGAGTCACACAGCCTCCGCCAGTGGAACACATCCACTGAAGTAGCATAAAATTATCATTTGGAGTCACACATCCTCCGTCACTGGAACACATCCACCGAAGTAGCACACAACTATTGTCTGGAGTCACACAACCTCCGCCAATGGAACACATCCAACGAAGTAGCACACATCTACTGTCCGGAGTCATATAGCCTCTGCTAGTGGAACACATCCACCAATGTAGCACACAACTACTGTCTGAAGTCACACAGCCTCTTGCAGTGGAACACATCCACTGAAGTAGTACACAACTACTGTCCAGAGTCACACAACATCCGCTAGTAGAACACAGCCACCGAAGTAGCACACAAATACTGTTTGGAGTCACACAACCTCCTCCAGTGGAACACATCCACCGAAGTAGCACACAACTAATGTCCAGAGTCACACAACTTCCACCAGTGGAAAACATCCACCGAAGTAGCACAAAGATATTGTCTAGAGTCACACAACCTCCTCCATAGTATTACAACTACATGTGTGATTTTTCTTCTCTCAGAAGGTTCGACAGTGCATTACCTCCTCAGTCACCTCACGCAACTGATCCAGGGAACCCTTGTCCAGAGGGGTTAGTCGGCATGAGAAGAAAAATAACACCTCCCTCTCAACGAGGGTGGAAATTATGAAACACTCCAAGCTTGTCCCTGAAGTACTCATACTTCACTATTGACAAGGGATTCATGAGGTTGTTTGCTATCATCTCATCCATCGATATGTACTAGATCTCCACAACTCCTCTCTGCACCATGTCCCGTATGTAATGATATTTGATCTCTATATGATTATACCTATCATGGAATACATGGTTCTTGGTAAGCTTCACACAACTTTGATTGTCACAATGCATTACAATTGGCTCTAATTCTAGATCAAATATCCCAGCTAGCAACTTTTGGAGCCACATTGCTTCACTGATTGCAATGATTGTTGTGATATACTCTTCTTCTAAAGTACTGAGTTCCACTGATGTCTGCTTCCTTCTCAACTATGATATCATGCCTAATCCTAGATTGAAACAACATCTGAAAGTACTCTTCTGATCCACTGCACTCCCTTCCCAATCAGAGTCTGTATATCCCTGCATCTTTACATCTCCACTCGAGACATATCTCAATCCATATCCAACCGTACCATGAAGGTACCTTAACATATACTTTGTTGCCATCCAATGTACCTGTTTAAGTTCAACCATGTTTTGACTCAAGGTATTCACTGCAAAGCATATGTCTGGCATAGTGTTAACCAGGTACATCAAGGATCCAATCAACTGTCTTTACATCGTGGGATCCACAAAGTATGAATATTTTTCACTCAAGGGATTCATATTTATCGTCATAGGTGTGGTCATGAAATTGCAGTCCATCATCCTGAATTTCTTCAGGATCTCAACAGTATATTTTCCTTGGCTAAGGAAAATCTCATCTAATCTCTGCCACACTTCCAATCCCAAGAAGTAATGCATCAAACCTAGATCCTTCATCTTGAACTCTGAAACAAGCTCCCTCTTTCACCCAAATATGAGCTTCTCATCTCCTGTTAGAAAAAGGTCATCTACATGTAGGATCAATGGGAAAGCATCCCCGAGCTCATAAAATAACCTTATGATCTGGCATATAATGTCATGGGTGCATGTTTAGGCCCATACAAAGCCTTCTTTAATCTGCAAACATGAGACTCCTTCTCATGTATCTTGTGGTTGATCTATGTACACTTCTTCTGGCTATTGGAGAAAGTGTCTCATCATAATATTCTCCCTCTTGCTGGGAGAATCCTCAGGCCACAAATCAATCTTTGTACATTTCTATGCTTCCATATACACTGTGCTTGATCTTGTAGATCAACTTGGAAGTCACTACTGACTTCCCTTCTGGTCTCGGAACCACCTATCACACATCATTCTTCATGATGGACTGATACTCCTCCATCATGGCATCCTTCCATTCCTTCTTCTTAGAATCTTCTTCAATGGTGAAAAGCTCTGAATCAATGACGATGCTCATTAGCACCACATAGATGGAAAACATGTGTGATTTTTGGAACTGAGGAAAAATTTATATCCTAGTCCTTCTGACTGGTTGCCTCCTTTGTCACTATAGCAAGGTCTATCAAGACAAGGGGATCCTCCCAGGAGATCTCACATCTCCTAGAAGCCTCTGAAGCTTTGATCTAGTGTCCTCAACTCATGGAACATGTTTGTTAGTCTTGGAAGATGTCTATGTCTCCTATATGAATATGAGAAGGAATACTCTATGAATGAAAGTCTCTAATCCATTGACTCTCTCTAAGATTAGGTTCACTCTGAATTTGCATGTTTCCTATGAAGCTTGAATCCCTTTGAGTCTATACAATCTCTAGAGCCACCTGCTTCTGCTGCATCTGTTGAATTCTTTTGAATTTTGATCTCCTATGGACTATGCTGGGAGTTTTCTCCTCCCTAATAGATCATAAGAGTTGACTCCCTTTGAAATCTAGCTCCTTCTGAGATGGTATTTGGTGGGGCCTCCCACCTCACCACTGGTGGAGTCATATACTCATCTTCATAGTATGGCTTATTAATGCCATGTATCTGTATGATAACATGCTTATTTACTGTATCATTTCTAGGTAAGCCATTATGGCACTACTGACTCTTCCTGATGATCTGAAGAGTGGTCAAATTAACTGTACGGTCATATTTGGAGCCTTCTCCTCCTCACAATCAATCTCCATAAGAGATACTCTTCTTCGTCTTCTACTTCACATGGGTGTGTATGTTCATGTACATAGTTCTATGTCTTAGCTAGAGACTGTCCAAATAGTTTCCTCTTGCAACCTTCATCGTAGCTCCCTCTTATATCTATTACATGTGACCTGCCCGAAACAAGAGAGAAGAACAACATTTCCATGGTAACCTCTATGGAATGGTTAGTAATAAAGAACATCTCCTAGAGGAGATCAATTTCATCTTGCAGACAAGTCTATAATTAACAATGAGCATTTTATTAATGGTAATCGTATCGATAGTATTCAACTGTACCTAAAAATTTGATAGCAATATCAAATAATAAAGTTGTAAAGACTGTTATCCTAGGTACAATACTTTCTTAAGAAACAACAATATAAAATATGAAACCTGATATGAAAAACTGGAGTTTGGTGTTTTTGTCATGCTTGATTTTCCTTCTATCGTTCATATGAAAACACCATTGTCTAAAAGACAAATTCTTCATCCTTTGATGCCTTTGAGTGATCTTCGACTTCTGTTGCATGTGCATGGTGTTTCTTCTTCTCCTTTTCATTTCTATTTGGACATTGAAAGGCACAATGTCCCAGCTTCTGGAAAATATAACATCTGATCTTTGACACATCCTTCTTGTAACGAGGTCTCTTAGAATTCTTCGAGCTACCTTTTTCCCTTTTCTTTATGTTCTTCACTTGGGCAACAAGTGCTTTATTTCCCCCCCGGATTGGGTGTTAGTGCAGGACATGTGTCACGAGGATGGGGATGGTGCTTGCCAACACGGTACCAGCCACATGATAGGCGCATGTCCCTCCCCCACTCCCACACCATGAACTTAAAACTACTTCATTGAAACCAGAGTGCCATTAATGCTCCAAGTGCGCTTTTCTCTAGCCTCTCGTCCAACTGATGGATCTACCATTACTCTGGTCACCTCTACATGTGTGCATCCTCCCTCTCGAGTGGTAATCACACCATGGAGCTCACCATCATTTTCTTCATCCTTATCCATTCTTACCAGAGCCATCCCAGGGTATACACCCTCCTCTAGTGCTCATCGACCACTTTCTCCATTTCCTTGTTCCTTCTCACCGTCGCCCTTCTCTGACCATGCCTAGATTGCGAGGAAAATCCAAGCATGGCTCAACTTGGTACCAAAACCGATCATGCATGGCAATTCGACCTCATCCTGCCCCTGTACCCTTGCATAGCTCATAACCCTCCTCTCCCTCCTCTTTTGTTCAGTGCGCTCAGAGCCACAGTGATCTCCTTCCTCTCTCCTCTCCATGGGATTGTAGAGTTGAGTGGTTTTACCTCTTGGGGAATTCACTGGGCTTTGTCCCAGGGCCTTTACTGGATTTGGCCTCCTCCTTGCAACCTGCCTTGTTCATCCCTCCCAATTCACCTGAGAACTCAGCTCCTGCGCCATCTCTAGTTCACTTTCCACCAATCTAGTCTCCATGTGAGGGTACCTCCACCTACCAGGAGAATCCTCTGGAACAGCCCCACTACTGCTCAAACTGCGCTACCAGTGAAAAATTCCAAAATGGCCTTGCAATTCTGCAAGACCTGGTGTTCAAGGTTCGTAAGGAAGTTTATGACCTACACTTTTGCCTAGAAGTCTTGGACAAGAAGGTGTCAAAAATCTTCCAGCTTCTCTCTTCTCTGCATGGCTCTCGCCACCCCATGGAACCGACACCAAATGCACCAGTGGACTCATAGGCGATATTGGTTCTAGCTCTACAATTGTCTATAGTGGACGACATGAAACCAAGTTTGACTTCATTTCTACAGACACCCACCTTGGATACTATGGCATGCAACACATCCATGACATGAGATGCGACTGCTACACAGGTGTTAGACTGCATGGCCTGCTGGTTGTTTTGTTTATATTTTGCCACATGTCTTTTTCGTTAAAATCTATTTTGATTGTCTTGTGTCGGTCCTATAGGGTATGTTAGGGTCCTATAATTATAGGAGATTTGATGATTCAGATATCATTTATGGGTCTCATGATGAAGTTCCCGGCTTGCTGGTCTCTTGGCTATTTCCATTTCCCCCTCCATCCATTTCACCTGATCCTCCATCACCTTGATACATCCTTCATCCACCGTTGCACCCTTCAGTCCCTCACCCTTCAGTCCCTCACCCTTCATTACCTCACCCTTCATTCCTTCACCCCTTCACAAATTTTATCCCTGCACGAATAAACAAACTTAGGTTAAAAGAAAAATCAGTTGGTTAATAAAATTAGTATAATTAGTTTAATTAATTATTATAAGTTAGACTAGTTATTAATTAATTAATAAATAATTAAGTTAGTTGTTACATTAGTGATTAGGTTAGTGCTTATTAATTAACATTAATAAAAACTAATAAACAAAACCTACATTAATTAAAAAACAAATTAAATAAAACAAAAATACATATAAACAAAATATAAAACATTAAAAATAAACAAATTAAATGAAAACACAAATAAAAACTAACATAAAACACACATAATAAATAAAACGTATAAAATAAAAATATAACAAATAAAACATAAAAAACATATTAAAACAAAAACAAAATGAAACAAATCGTAAACATACAATATAATATAATAACTTAAATAATAATAAAACAAAATTAGAAATGAGTAATAAACAAATAAAATGAATAGGCACAAAACATTAATAAAACAAATAATAAATTAAAAAAAAGAGAGTTAAAACTAATAAATAAAATAAAATAAAAACAAAAACAAAAAAAATAAAAAAAAAGCGCACCTTATGCACTTATCCCAAGGTAAATAAATCCACGGACATAAACAATTCTGGAACCCCCAGTGCTTTTCGAACTTTAACGGAGGGGGGGGGTCCGAAAAGAAGTGGTATTGGGAGGGACACTTGTCACCTCCAGGTTATTTCGGACCCCCCCCCCCCAATACCACTTACCACCTCAGGGGGGGTTTGGAATACCACCTTTCCCCCAATTTTTCAAAACCGCCCATTTTTTGTATGTTTGACACCTCGTCGTGCAAAGCAGATTCTGAGGAAACAGAGATGAAATTTAAAAACCCAAAAGAGGTTTTTGTTCATCACGAGCTGAAGAACAAAAACCTCTCCCAGTTTTTGCAAAAGTTCCACGAGTTGGGAGAAACAAAGCTATCTTTCAGCGTCATTTTTCGGATTTTTGTTTTTTCCTGTTACAATCTCAATTTTGCGGGAGCTGTTTCGGTGAGGTGGAGAGGAAATTTGAGAAACTGGAGGAATTGTTTGCTCCATAAAAGATAATATACAATAAAATCCTTCAGTTTTTGCACAGGTGTCATCGATAGGGAGAAATCAATGACTAAGTGTACCCCTATTTTCAGCAGATTCGACCATATTTGCAGTTCCAGATTTTTGGGGATTTTATGCTATTCTTGGCCGAGGTGGTTGAATCCGACCTCCTGAGCCTGGGGAGAGTTCTTTTTATAAATTGCAGTGATTCAAATGTGTAAAAGAGGTTGACCAGACAGGGGACCATGATTGATTTCTTTTTTGTAAAACAACTCACTGAGCTTTCTGTATTTTGATCAATTCAATAATACAGTCACAACATCTATAGGATTCATGTGTCATTTTTGGTGGTGATGTGTTCCTTAGTCACTGTAATTTGTTTCCATTGTATTTCTTAAGTTATTCATACTTTGAATTATGCAAAGAAATTCGAAGAACAGAATTTGTTGAGACATACACTGTTTCTAGCTTTGACTAATTGTCAATGTTTTCTCCTCAAAGGCTAATTTCAGGATTGTTGATTTCCCTGTCCTTGCCTAGTCCTCTCATCTTGCTCGTCTAAATCCAAAATAAAATTCAAAGAATGCAACAAGAGTGCCTACCTTTCCCTGTATGGTTGTTTGTAGAAATTGTTTTTGATTGAGCTTTATATTGCAACTCCATTGCCCATGGTTCCTTTTTCTCTGACCCTACCAATTCGAAATCCAAACTCTAAACCTGTTATCTAGCCTAATATCTATTCAAATAAGTCTACATCACACAGAGAGATCCTTCTCTGAGTCTTGGAGGGCTAGATCCAAGACTCAAAGTGGTTTTGATGTTGCCTCTGTGACTGCCTTCACAGCCTTGGGCAAATTACATAGTGTTAACAGAATGGCAACCATACTAGGGAACTTTTCCCAATAGTACACTTCAAAGTTCCAGATCTAATCACTAATGGTGGACAGTGACCAAGCACAAGAAGGCTGAGATCATTCACCTGGTGAATCTAATCATCTCCAGACAGTTCCAACTCAAAGATTCCACTGGAGGAAGAACTTGAAGCATGATCAAGCAACCTAGAAAGACCAGGTACTCAAGCTCAAATTGCATTCATGATATTATTGGTTTCATCTACAATTACTTTCTCTCTTATCATGATACTGGTCCAGAGTATATTGTTGAAATTTAGGATGATCATTTTCAACCTGAAGAGCCTCAAGAGACTAAACCCCAAATTGTAGATCATGTACATACTCATACACTTGTGCACATCTCATATGCCCCTGTAGAAATCCTAGTGAGACATAAGCCTCCTGCTTTATCTCCTACTCTTGCTAAATCTCCGGATTATTGTAAGCCTTTTTCTTCACCTCCTGTACCTGCCAAAATCCCAGACAGATACAAGCCCCTAGATTTGCATCCTATCCTCCATGACCTCCTTGCCAATTATAACAATAAGTTGCCTAGACTTGATGGAGAGAATGCCAATGTCACTGCTGAAAAACACATCTGGAAGTTTGAAGATTTCCTTGACCTTTATGAGTTTGAAGATGACGATGTCTATATCAGGATGTTTGCCTTGTATTTGCAAGGCAAAGTTAAAAGCTGGGTTAAAACCCTTCCAGTTGCAAGCATTAACAATTTCCATTAGTTTGTGCAAGCTTTCCTAGATCAATGGCTGATCATGAGAAATGTGTTTATCATCCTTGAAGAGTATGACCATTTGAAAAGACAGCCAGGGGAAACAGTACAACTGTTTTCAACAAGGTTCAATAAGGTATATCATGCAATGCCTGTTGATATAAGTCCACCCCCAGGATTAGCCGACTTGCATTTCCCAGATGCCTTTGATCCTGATATGGAATTCAAATTAAGAGAAAGGAACACTGCAACTCTAGAAGAAATGCATAACATTGCAGTTGATGTGGAGGCCAACTTGTTGATCAAAAGGTCAAAGGTAAAGAACAAAGAAAAGGAGAAACTGAAATCTTCAGAAGCTAAATTGTACATCCTGACAAACACTGTAAGAGAGATGATGCAGGAGATTAACAAGAAAGATGAGCTTGTTGTTCGAAGACCTTATGTTCCATTAGTGCTAGAACGGACAAGGATCAATTTCCCCAAACACTTTGCAGCCCGACCCTCAGTATTCTAAACAACCAAAGGATTTTTTTCGTATTAGATTCATAACATAATCAAGATGAGAGAAACTCCAATGCGACTTGTTGAAGAGCCATCATTTGATATGATGTGCATGTTTGATGACATTTCATTCATGGATGATTTACCCAAGCATGATCAGTATGATGAGGAGGATAACAAGATGCATTTTCCAGAAAAATTAGCAACATATTGTTGGGATGAAGAAGATCATTTGCAATCCCAACGGGACAATCAATCTGTACATGGAAATTATGATAGCAATGACCAAAGTGTAGAAAATCTCGGGGTAAGTGGACAGACTTTACCCTTATGCTTCTCTTTTTTTAAATTTTTGAAGGAAATTTATGAAGAAGTGTTAAATATCAAAGAAGGTAAATTTTTTGATGAGATAGTGAAGGATGTTATTGTTGAGAAAGAGGCTATTTCAAGTATAGGATTACAATCTCCAAGCTTCTCTAATTTTCAAAGTTTAGGGAAAAATTCAGAGCCTGAAGCAGAATTTGAAACAAAGGAATGTAATTATGTACCATTAGATTATAATTCATTTCAAATTTTGAAGGAAATTCGAGAAAATTTACCGAAAGGAAATGCAAATTGCCACCACCCTTATGTTTGCCTAGCTCACGAGAAAACATTGCAAGAATATTTCACATAGAAGGAAGGGAATGTTCCTAATGCATCAGTTAAGGAGAAAAGGGGAGATCTGAGAAATTTGCAGTCAGGAAGTGCATCCCTTGAGCCTTTTTGAAGGTCAAAACCCTCGGATGAAACATGAAGCCCGAAATAGGTGATGAGTTGATCCATCTTGATTCATTATCTTTGTGCTTTAATTCATTTCAAAGAATTTGAGGGGGGATCTTGGTCAAATTCTAGTTGAAAGTCATAGTGTAAGCCATGAAGTACCAACAGAGCCCATGCCACCATTATCTAAATCATTTTATGACCCTATAGGTGATATTATGGATAGCGATGTGTGTTTTCAAATCAATTTTCAGGCACCCCAATGATTTCAAAATTGTTATGATATGGATATAATGGGACAATATGGAGAAGCATCAGAACAAACTTAGGTAAAAAGAAAAATCAATTGGTTAATAAAATTAATATAGTTAGTTTAATCAATTATTATACGCTAGACTAATTATTAATTAATTAATTAATTAATAATTAAGTTAGTTATTACATTTGTTAGGTTGAGTGTTTATTAATTAACATTAATAAAATTAATAAACAAAACCTACATTAATTAAAACAAATTAAATAAAAAATACATAAAACAAAACAAAGGCATTAGAAATAAACAAATTAAATGAAAACACAAATAGAAACTAAAATAAAACACATAATAAATGAAACGTATAAGATAGTATAACAAATGAAAACATAGTATGTGAAACGAAATAGTGAGCATAGACATAAAATATATAATATTATAATATTTTTTTTTTTTTTTTTTTTTTTTTTTTTTTTTAGAAATTAACAAATAAAATGAATAGGCACAAAACATTAATGGAGCAAATAATAAATTAAAGGAAATAAAAGACAAAGGAAGTTAAAACCAATAAATAAAGATAAAAGAAAACAAACCAAAGATAAAAATAAAGATAAAACAAAGCACCTTATGCACTTATCCCAAGATTAAATGGAATCCATAGGACATAAAATTTAGGACCCAGATTGCTTTTCAAACTTCTTGGTGGGGGTCGAAAAATGGTATTGGGAAACATTACCTCAGTTAGGACCCATCCTGATACCACTTACCACCTCAGGGGGTTTGCAATACCACCTTTCCCCAAAAAACCCCCTAATTTTTAAAAACCGCCCATTTTTGTTTGTTTGACACCTCGTCTTGCAAAGCCCGGATTACAGGAAAGCAGGAGATGAAATTTAAAAACCAAAGAGGTTTTGTTCTACAGACTTAAGAACAAAAACCTGTCCGATTTAAAAGGTGCCACCAGGTTAGGAGAAAATCATTTATCTTTGACCCTCATTTTGGATTTTGGTTTTCACATTCTGATTATCCCGATTTTTAAGGGAGTTGTTTTGTGAGAGTTGGAGATGAATTTTGAGAAACTGAAGGAAGTTTTTTCTCCATAAAACTAGTATACAATAGCGCCTTCATTTTGAATGGGTATCATAGATAGGGACAAATAAATGGCCAGGCATTACCCTATTTTTCATGATTGACCATATTTGCAGTTCCGGATTTTTGGGGAGTTTATGCTATTCTTGGCCGAGGTGGTTGAATCCGACCTTCTAAGCCTGGGGAGAGTATTTTTATAAATTGTAGTGATTCAAATGTGGCAAGAGGTTGATCGATTGAGGGGACCATGATTGATTGTTTTTGGTAAAACAGTTCACTTCAGGCTTTACGTATTTTCATCAATTCAAATATTGATCCACACCAACTACAAGATTCATGTGTCATTTTGGTGGTGATGTTTTCGCGCTTGATCCAGCGTAATTTTTTCCATTGTATTTCTTAAGTTATTTATACTCTGAATTATGAAAAGAAGTTCAAAGAATAGAATTTGTTAGAGACATACACTCATTTTTTTTTTTTTAGCTTTCACATATTGTCAATGTTTTCTCCTCAAAGGTTAATTTAAGGATTATTGATTTCCCTGTCATTGCCTGATCCTCTCATATTGCTCCTCTAAAACCAAACCAATTCAAATAATCCAATAAGAGTGTCTACCTTGCCCTGTATGGCTGTCTTTAGAACTTGTTTTGATTGAACTTGAATTGACTCCAATGCCCATGGTTCCTTTTTCTCTACCCTTAACAAATAAAACAAAATCCAAACTCTGAACCCACTGGCTAGCCTAATATCTATTCAAATAAATCTATATCACGGAGGATCCCTCGAGTCTTGGGAGCTAGATCAAGACTCCAAAATTAGTTTGATGTTACCTATCTTATTTGCCTTCACAACCTTATGGGCAAATTCTGAGGTGCTAGCGGGGTCTAGAAGCACAGGCGAATGGGGACTTTATGAGGGGTGATTCCTCTCTAGTTTATGGTATGTTGTCGATTGGTTGCTCTAGGAAACACTAGTTTTGACTTGGGAGGTTGGATAGGTGGTTTCCCAGGAAACTTCATTAACTAAGTCCTGATTGACATAGCCGATAGCATTTTTGGTGCTTAAGGATTTTTATAAAAATACTATATAAAAAAAAGTGATTTATTTTCATCCTCATTAGTCTTTTTTGTCTTGGATATCATCATGGATTCCTCTTGAGTGAAATCTGACCATAACTTGTCAAACTTGGAATTTCCTTCTTGCGCAAATTCCATGGACAAATGGGTCCCATGAGGGAGGGAATCCATTGAGTGTGGTGGTCATAAGTTTAGCATCTTCTACTGGATCTCCAATAGCTACTAAATGATCCTTGATCTGTGATATCTTCATAAAATAGTTATTAATATTTATGACTTGTTCGTGTCGTTTTGAGTTGATTCCTTAAAGTAATCTTTTGAAGGGTATTCTTACTTTCATAAAAATGCAGTTGGGGCATCAAACATATCGCCGATGTCGCGGTTCAGATACATTGGGTATTAGGTGATCCTTGATTGAATCTATCAAGATCCTCTTGGCCTTGACCTCATTCTTCTTGAAATTTTCCTTTTCTTTCTTCATCTTGGGTTCTAGAAGAATCTTCTTGATGTGATCAATAATTCATTCTCTTCTAGAATGAGAGAACTCTTGCTTCAAGATTTGAAGTTATCTTCTCCATCCAATTTGTCTTCTACTCTCATACTGGTAGAAACCCTAGCATAAAAACATCAATTTTTCAAACTTCACCAAAATGCACTCTGGGGTTTAATTTGAGGCTAGGTTAGGGTGCACTTCTATGTACAATAATTATCCCCAATGTCCCTGGGAAATTTCTTAATGATCTTGGCAAGGTGGTATTGCAAGCGTGAGGGTGTTGCAATTGTCATTCTAATGTAGATCTTCCTTCTAGTGGTTAAACTTTTAAAGAGGGTAACCAACTTTGATATGATGTTGTGTTTTCCTTATTTAAAAAGCATTAGTGTTACTAGTGTTATTTTACTTCATTATCATTAACATATATATCATGTACTAATTAGTAGCAACATAAACACGAGAGAAAAAAGAACAAGAGGTTTATCCCAGGAAAACCTCAAATGGAAAGCAACAACCTTTCTTAGATATATTATAATTTCACAAAAGTCCAATCGGATAAACCCTAGCATAGGATAGATCAACCCCAGTACCACACAGCTATGATGTGACATTATACCAAGATAACACCTCCTCAGGGTAACACATGAGAGAGATACCAAAGACTAAACAAGAATAAATTGTGGGTTCGTCTTTAGCGTCACCTCCTCAAACTTAAGCCTTATATGTGTAGTTGGGAGGTGTGAGAATGAGTGAGTAAATGATCCAAAATGTCCTCTATTTATAGTCTTCTTGGACACTAGACTGGGCCGACTTATTTTCTGGACATGTGTCTTTTCATTATTACTTTTCGTTCTTAAGATTGGAGCTTCTCTTCTAGGGTGTTTCAATATTTGTTCAATGGATCCCTTTCTTCTAGAATCTTCTCTGCATATAATAAATGTCATCTAGGAGGTAAGATCCTCCCACTTGGCTATGAAACATCAACAACAATTGTGAACCATACTTGTTCAATTTCTTAGCAATTTGTTCAAATTTTGCTAAAAATTTTTAATTATTATTATTGTTAGATCGAACTATCAATGTCTTTATTAGTTGCTTCCAAATTAGTAGAATGAGTTCTTCTATAATTTCACTTCCTCGACTAGTTTTGTCATGCGAAAGGAATTTTGTAGTTTAATCGTAACTAGTTTTGTCATGCGAAAGGAATTTTGTAGTTTAATCGTATAAATCTTATTCAAAATGGAAATTGTGAGCATTAATTGGTGGCTTTCATTCATCATTGTGTGATGGATAGACATGACAAAGTGAGTAAAAAAACAATATGTAATCAAATAATAGTTCCTTTTTAGTAGTATGAAAACAAAATAGTCTAGTTCTATCAAACTTTAATCAATTCCCACATATGATAGGAATTAACATGAAGTATACAAATTGACATACAAAAACATTCCACCCAACTACACAATATTTATAACCTATTACATACACTTGGTCACTTTTGGAATCTAGAGCTAACTAAACCTATGTACAATATTGGCTTTCTAAAGATTGTTCTTTCAATTCTTCATTGTGTTTATTTCAATTTCTCACGTATCCTTGTAGATGAGGTATGCCACCAAAATATTCTTTTAGTCTCTTGGTGTTTTCAATTTCAATTGTTGCGGTGTTTCTCTATATTGTGAAATGAATCTACATATGTAGAAATATCTTAGTTTTGATATTTTTCCTCGAGCCTCTAGTTGGATTATGTTTTTTTATTTTCGTAACACATTATATATCAAGATAACATTTCTATATGTTGGGATATGTAACTCCCACTTGTGTTAGTTGTGATCATATTTAATTATTGAGTTTATTGGTCATTATTAGGTAGAGTTCTAGTCTACACAAGAAGGAGTTTGTTCCTAGATTTGAGGAGGTTGTTGAGGCCTAGTTGGTTTGAGAGATTCTCTCCAACTAGTTAGCTTCCTAGATTGATGTGAGGTTGAGATATTTTGTCAACCAAGTAGATCATGAAATCAAGTTAGTTCTCCTACCTTGAAACTATGATTGTTTTATTTATATGTACTATATTTCATAGTTTAATAGAGTGCTCACACAAAATTTTTGTGTGTAATAATTATATCTAATCTCCCTCTCCCATTTCCCCAAATGGTATCAGATCCCAGGTTTCTCATCAAACTAGATGGTTACGATTTGAACATCAATCTTCTTATAGACATGCAAAATATACAAATATTGAGTAGCTATATTTGCAAAGGGTATATAAATATTCTAAAATGAAATATGTGTAATATCTGAGTCATTTGTGAATTCCCTTTTGAATATGAAATTGTTGTTGCTACTATAGAGAAACAATTCATGTGGGGAATTTTGTGGGTGCCACTATTCACCTAGATGGATGAAGTTGATCTTCCAAAGTATGTGCACATAAGGATATTTGAGCCATTTATTTGCACAGAATAGAGCCACGAAAGATTGGTTTGTGCCTATTGTTGAAGGGAACCAATTTTCTACTTGTTGTTTGAAGATAAGGAGCATTGCTATGATGGGCATTACAAAAGTTGATGAACATGCTCTCATGTGAGATTGACACCAGATTATGAATCTGTAGACACAGTTGTGAATTATAAGTAGGTCGTGATGCTGAGAAGGGGACCAATGGAAAAGGTCACAAGGACCATCATGGTGACTGGAAAGGAGCCCAAAGTTTTCCTACAATCAGGTTACATAGTTTTTTATCGAATATTAATTTTTTTTGTTAAACAATTTGATAGAATGTTTGGAGATGTCAAGGAAACTCAGATGCTAATAAAGGATCCACAAATTTGATTGTGAAAATCCTTGGCCATGATAAAATTAATCACGTCTCTTAAATTTATTTTTAGCTGTGATGAGAAACATGTTGAGTCTGGTCAGTTCAATGTGTGATACATTGTTAGATTTGACCAATCTAACAATTGCCTGTAAAAGTGTGAAAACTCCAAAGAAGTGCGAGTATATGTCTTGGAATTAGTATCATTTGGATTGAGTGTATCTAACTCAATATGAATGTAGTGGTTTTGTTAGAATTATCTACTCTAAAAAATCACAGGTGAATCCAAGACAATGAAGTGACAGTGACATTGAAGGTCCAAAGGTCAAAGACATAGATGAATACTCCAAACATGTGAACAATTGTAGAGGATGAAGATGATATTATCTCTTGCTGATGAGTTGAAGTCCTTCTTGGTAATGTCTTGCGATGTATAAACATTCCTTAGTCTACGTGGTAAATGGTTTGGTAATTGGAAAGGAAGGTTAAACTACATTTTTTTTTGTTCTAAGATGGAAGTGTGTTGTATTGTTCTCACTGGAGAAACCATGATTTGATAACAAACATAAGTTTTAGTTGGAATGGTAAGAAGGAAGAAAGAAGATGTTGTTATGGATAACAACATATAATTTACTCTAAGGGAAGTTGGTGACAATGGCAGTCACATGGCAGAAACAGTCATGTAGAAGCGACAAAAGTGAAATGGTCATGGACAAACAAGGTAAATTGTGCGATTTTTGTGGAATAAAACAAACTCGAGACCATTTTTTTATACGAGTCACACATTTTTTTGTAGCAAGTCTTTGATGTAATATTTATTGATATGATGTATTGGTCCTTGAAATGTTTGATTATGTACTTGGTATCTTCATGAGATTGAGTATGTAATGTATGTACCTATATCTATGTAACATGTAAAGGGAATTATTGATGTAAGACCTGACTAGGAATGCATACCCCTTTATCACGTATCCCTATTGATTTTTAGTGAAGAAACCTCTATTGTAGAGTTATTTAACACCTAGAGTATCCATATCATAGGTTGGCTCCTTGATTTATGAATGAAATCTAGGAGGTTCCTAGAAACCATGAGATTTACATTCAGGGGGATTTCATCAAGACATTGAATGAACCATGTACCTGAAGGACATCCTACTAAAGCAATGGTTGATGATCCATGCATTCTGGTGGATGGTTGTCTCTTTATATGGACTTTGGTAGTTTGGTGATGCATGATCAAGGTACGAAGAGAATGTACTAGGTTGGACTAGACATAGACATTGTTGATCAGGAGATGCTTTGATTCAGAAGAATCGGTGATGATGAAGACCTAACCTGATGATTCTAAAGACAAGTAGTCATTAAGGGGAGTGTTGGTATATGTAACTCCCACTTGTCTTATTTGTGATCATATTTAATTATTGAGTTTATTGGTCATTATTTGGTAAAGTTCTAGTCTCTATGAAGAATCTTTTCCTAGCTTTGAGGAGGTTGTTGAGGCCTATTTGGTTTGTGATATTCTTTCCAACTAGTTAGCTTCCTAGATTGGTGTGAGGTTGAGATATTTTCTCAACCAAGTAGATCATGAAATCAAGGTAGTTCTCCTATATTGAGACTATTATTGTTGTATTTATATGTACTCTATTTAATAGTTTAATAAAGAGCTCATGCACAATTTTTGTGTGTAATAATTATATCTTCTCTCCCTCTCCCATTTCCCAATACTATTGGGGGAACTATGGATTATTGTTTCCACATGTATGTGAAATCAATATCGAAATCCCATTATTATTTTTATTGGTCTTGTCCATATCGATTACAATAGTGGATGCAAAGTTTTTGCATTTCTTGTTGCATTTTTTGAAACTTTGTTGGTTGAAGAAAACTTATCCAAATCCAATGTGTTTAACAACATTTGGTACATCCCCATTATATGGGGGCCAATGCATGGAAAGCCTTGCATACAAGATTTTTATCAATAAAGCACCAATGGCCCATTAGAAAATGTAATATTATTAATTTTAGTGCAGATTTAACAAGGCATGTCTCACTATAGGAGTCCTAATTCCCAAGACAGATTAAATATTATGGACATAACCCAACACTATTTTCATTATACACTCTAAAATGGTTAATCTCTCTCTCTCTCTCTCTCTCTCTCTCTCTCTCTCTCTATATATATATATATATATATATATATATTCAACCTAGAAATAAGCTTTGAGTAGAAGGTTGTTGACCACTAAAATAAATATCCACAAAAAATCTCTAGTTCCCTTGGGTATTCTATGGGACCCTATCATTTCCCACCTACTCAGTTTCTCTTTTCTTAATATTTGAACAACACAGGTACTCTCACTTGAATCCTGCACCATCTTAAAAAATAAAAAATATAGATAGACTCCTTTGGTTCACTAGTGTTTTAAGATATATGTAAATTAGATAATAGGAATCAAGTAAGGGATATAGTGAATATCAACAATCATGAACTTAAAGTATCAGACTAATACAACACAGAAAAACATGCACAATCATTCCCACATAGGAACACGTGCAGATAGAAACAATGATAAACAATGATAGTGTGGACGTTGTGGTTGGGTGATTTTTATAATATTAATTATTTATATGTTAATGTTTATAAAAAATTTTTGCATATTGTAAATAACCTTAAGAAAATATATTATAATATTCTCTTGATTTGATATTTTCTCATATATATATATATAATTTTGGTTTTTAATTTTATTATTATGACGATAATGATGATGATGATGATTATTACTATTATTAACATCCATTGAGACCAATTGGTGTATCATACCTTAAGAAGGTAATAGATGACTTCATTTTCTTTAAAATTGTATTTCTATGTTCAAAAAACATTGAGAAGCGTTCCAAGATCATCATAGTTTTGATGACTTGGGAGGTTAGGACGGTCAGTGAGTATAGGAAGGCCAATCCAAAAGGGATTTTTTTTCATATTATGCTCGGTTTATGTCACAAAGGTGACATATTCTCTCATCTTATGGTGTTTTGGGAGTTTTCCAACAACCAATTTCATTATGTAGCTCGTGAGAGTTTGTTCTTATTTTAGAAATGTTGATTTTCTTCTTTGCACTTTTCAAAACTGAGAGGTAATTTTGATCTTCTAAATTAGGGTTGACCGCCTCCTTGTAGTATCTTAATTTTATTTTATCCACTAATTATTTATCACTCCACATATTCTCCTTAAATTTAGAAGTGTTAATATTTGTAATATTATTGATATTCTACACGATGGCTTCTTCTTGTATTCCCCAATGATTTATCCAAGGTTTGACATGTTTATGCCATCCCCGCTTGATTTGTTGATGGTTTTGGATAGATTTTGAAGCAATTTTGGGGATCCTTTTGTCATCCATGTTGTTTATATTGTTCTTGTACATTAGGAATCTAATCATAGAGATTCTCTCAATGGGGGAAATGATTGCTTCTATAAGGAGGATAGGATAGGGTGTATTTCCTTTAATTTTGAGATTATAAGTTATAAAATTCTTTTGGATCTGTTATATCTTTCTCCGGATTCTGTAGATATATTGCAACCCCAAACTTCACATCCATATAAGATGACTAGAGTGATGAGAGTGTGAAAGAGGAGTTTTTTTTATCCTAAAGCCAAAGGTCTACTGATTTACAATTATTTGTGAGGTCATAATCAACTTTCCACCCTCCATTTATCCTTTTTTTCAATCCTATAGTTCCAATTGAGCTTGTGGTTGATATTGATTCAAATATATTTTTATGAAGGAACTTCCTCCAAGCTAGTGTTGTCATAAACAAAAGTATCGTAGATGATCATTTTGGACTTAATTATAATAACCTTTATTTTTTCAGTGTTCACATTCATGCCCATGTCAGTTTTCACAAATATTAGTTGCTTACCTAGGTCACAGGGACTCTTCACCATAAGAACAATATAATCATAATAAATAAGGAACATGATGACTACACTAGCAAGAGTTGGGCCAACACAACTTTATTTTTTATTTTTGAAAGTGTTATATATAATTTTTATTTGATCACATAAGGAATTATGCATCTCCCTCACAATGGACTATAAAAGTATTTTTTAAGTGTAATAAATAACTTAAAGTTGAGGTTTTCAGAATTACCAAAAATTGATAATATGATCAAAACTAAGAAAAGTTTCGATTTTTTTT
>SNQJ01S0030800.1:54921-76844 GCA_010110895.2 Picea sitchensis
TTTTATAAAATTTTGGCGATTTTTAAGGTAAAATAATTTTATCCTATAGAATTTGGGCAAATCATTTTTAAAATAGCGAATCTCGTTTTTGGAAAAACCATGGAAAATTAGCCCACGAGCGAAATTTAGCCCCTAAAATCATCTGGGAGTGCCTCTTAAATTCACAGATTTGGGTGAAGGGGACCCCGTTGCATTTCATTATTGATAATGGTAGCTAGAAAAAACTCATCTCAACTAAAGTCGTCAAACAATTGGGGTTGTAAACAACAACACACCCGCAACCATACAACATCGGGTGCCTTCACTAGGAACAATATCTTCATGTTAGCCAGCAGTGTCACCTATCCTATGGCATCCATCCCTTCAAGGATGAGGTAGTGTGTGATGTTTCCCTTCTTGATGTTTGTGATGTGTTTTTGGTCCAACCATATATGTGGAAACATCATGTTGTCTATGATTCTAGACCCCGTAGTGTCATTATTACTCTGGGAGGTCAGCTCTATAGGATACCAGAGGTAGTTTTGACTACTGTTACACCAAAACATTGTTGCAAGGTAATCTCTCATACTGAAAAATTTATCCTCTTTACAGTCTATTCAAACGATGCACAAAAGACCACTACAACCACTGCAACATCAACACCTTCTATCCAACAAAAATAGATTTCCAAACAGAAATAATATATTGTTCTTCACCTACAATGGTTCCTACACAATGCCCCATCAAACCTAGAGACAACAAGTTGGTGGAACATATTCAACCCCACCAGCAACAAGTTCGTGAAATCCTTCCACAGACCAAGTAGCGCAACTTCTCCAACAAGGCATGCATCTCACCAAGATTCAGGTTCAAAAAATGATTTCCCCTCTTCCCCAAGAACTCAATGCAATGGAGAGCATTTCTTACTAAAGGGGGAGGATTGATCCAGGTGGATATTGGTGGCCACCCACCTATTCCATATTCCAACTAGCTCATCTAGACAATTTTCGGTTCAACATGTTTCTTTGTAATGGGGACATTTCTTTGTAATTGTGGGTTCTACACTTATGGGGTTGTCTTGAATCTCTGCACAACATCCAAGTGGATATTGGTGGCCGCACACCTATTCCAACTAGCTTATTTTGGAAGTTATCATGTCAGTACATCTTTCTATACTTTCAGGGCCGTTTGGGGCTCTAAACAACGTTTTTTGGTCTTGCCACAATCAAACTATAAATAGAGTCAGAGTTTAATGACATAATGCGTAGTTCTAAAAAACACCTTTCCAACGGGCTATCACACGCCTAAAACAAAGATCGTATGCAAAAGTTACGACCCCAGAAAGTTAATGTACTAACTTACCCAAACGGGGTCCACATGACTTTTGGCATTTCATCTCCTAGGGTTAGGTTTTTGGATGTCTAGGGTTTTTGCATTCATGTTTATCATAAAAACGCCTTAAGAGCCTTAGTGTAATCATCTTCTTGTGAATGATTGTAGCTGTCACATCTATTCACAGAGATAAATCCTCCACCATTCTAGCAAGTCTTGTACTCTGTATTTTTACAGTCTCTTTACAATTATTTCATTAATACAAATCAAGTATTGTTGTATTTCTCTGTTTCTGGCAATTTTCATGAGTATTTCATTGTAATATCTCTGCTTTCATTTCATTCCAAAAATAATTTGGATTACAACCTTATCAAAAATCTTCCAAAGGTAGCGCATAAGAGAAACCACCAAGAGTCACCAAGAATATCCTTCCCCAAGTAGGGCACACTCTCCAAGAGAACCAGAAACCAAAAATAGGGGAATTTTTGCAACTGCAACTGCAACTTCGTAGTGCACACTACGGAAGGAGAACTGTGTGTATGTCCAAATGAAATAATCCATCTATGTATTTATACTAATCTGGGTGCCTATATGGAGCTGACTTCTTATTTTGGGTCTTCACATATTCTTTATTATTTCTGTGGGCCAACTTCTGTTACTGGAAATTATATTTCCACTTTAATTATTTACTATGGGATGACTTCTCTTTTGTGGTCTTCTATTTCATTTTATTCTATTCCGGGGTGTTCTTTAGTTGTTCAGTGGTCTTCCTTTGAATTCTTGGAATCTTCTTATTCTCTAAGAAATGTTGTCTGGGATGGAATACCTCCCGCAACTACCAAAATATCAACAGGAAGACCATCCATGAACAAAGTATCATCCATGAACACCATCCATGAACAAAGTAACATCCATGATCGAATTTCTGGGTTACCATATCTTTAACAATAATCTGGACCACTGATTCAACCTTAGTTACCATGAGGCATGAAGTAGGTGGAGTTGGATTCATGCATAGTGAATGCAAATTTAGAGCTTAACCACTCCAATGACAATGACATATATGTGTATACCATGTGAAGTGGATTACTCAAATTTTTCAGATGAGCCGAGTTTTGAACCTTTTTAAAGAACTAATTACATTGCAACCATTTTGATTTTAAATTCATTGATCCAAATTGATCTGAGTGGCCATCCACCTCTTCCATTCAATCACCATTTTGAGCCCATGGTTTTGATAAACCATGATATTCACCCTTTTCATGGGGAATGGAATGTAATGTCATCTTCATTTGTTAATTATAGACATCATTTAATGATTTCCTAATGCTCTTATGTACATGCCTACAACATAGCGTTAATGCATTGGATCCCATTAGAACTTCGTAGTTAAGCGCGCTCAGGCTAGAGTAGTACTGGGATGCGTGATCACCTGGGAAGTCCTAGTGTTTTACATGCCTATGGAATTTTATAAACTTAGTCCAATTTATCCCACATGCATCATGGGAATCGTTCTCCTCTCACTCTCCCATATAAAATTGAGGTGAAGGAGGTCCTTTAAGCATGTAATGGAGTGTGATGTAAAACTTGTTGCGAATGAAGCGTAGCCAACATATATTTCTTTTTAGAGATAAGCTACCCCATTCTTCCAGTTTGTGTTCTATAGTGTTTTTCTCTCTTATTCATTAATAGAAGTTTGGTTTCACTATATTTTGTGTTTCTTGCAATATCTCTGTGCATTTCCTTTTTGTATCTCTGCTATATTTATGTCTTCATGTCATTCTCAAAATAATCTGTATCAGTGGTATCAGAGCAGTCTGCTCCTTGTCATTTCTCAGAGAAGGTCCCTGACGAGGTCAGGGTATAGATATTTGGCTCTCAAGCTAGTTTTGCTTGAGGACAACCACTCTCTCTAGTTCAAGTGACCTCCCATGGAGGAATAAAAGAGAGATGAAAGAGCATGAGATCCTTTCAAGACATTGCTCGAGGAAGACCTTGTGCGACAAAGGAATGAGATGATGGAAAACTTCACTCAGATCCTTCAAAGACTACTGATGGTGGCAATCGAGGCATCTTCAACAAGCAACCATTTTGCAAGTGCGACGCCCTTCAAGGTACAAGTCAATTTTTAAATCCTCTTATTTGAATTCCAGATAGATGTAGATGCTCTAGAAAAATGGTTGAATTTGCTAGAAGGTTATTACTCTGTCCAAAAAAATTTCAACAGTGAAATGATCACCTCCACACTCCTTAAATCCCTTCCCCATGTCAAATCTTGGTGGGAAGGTTACTGGGAGAGGTACACCATGGATGAATCTACACTATTTGGGAGAGAAACCACTTGGTCGGCCTTTATAGAGGCCCTAAAGGAGGATTTCTACCATGTTGGAAACTATGATGACCAATACATGAGATGGAAAAATCTGCTTCAGAAAAGATACTAGATGGTGCCAGAGTACACCAACATCTTTCATACCTTGCACTCAAAGTTGGGTATCAAATACTCCGAGTGACACCTGGTTTTGAAGTACCGTAGTGGTATACACAGGTACATCCAAACATAGAAGGATTTCTTGGACATCTCCTCACTGGGAGTTGCTTATTGATATGCAGTCAAAAGTGAGAAAAAATTCAAGAAGAAGAGAACGTGAGAGAAGCATGGACATAGCAAGGAAAACCGAGATGCAGGAAAAGAAGAGTAACGGGAAGTCTAAGAAAGATCCAAACCGAGATGCAGGAAAAGAAGGGTAATGGGAAGTCTAAGAAAGACATTGGAAAGTGGTGTGAGTTCCACAACAACCCTTGGAAAAACACTAATGAATGTTGCTCAATACAGTCATTGGTGGCCGAGCTCAAAGACAAAGAGTTAAACCCCGACTTGGACCCTGATTCAAAAAATAATAAAAGGAGATAGATAATTGATGCAAAACCCACTTCTACTATTGCAACTGAAAAAATCCAACTGGAAGAGGATCTCGAGGAGGGGGAGCAAATCTTCCATTCACATATGTGGGTGAAGGGGACCCCACTGCATTTTATTGTTGATAGCAAAAGCAAAAATAACATCATCTCAATAGAGGTTGTCAAGCAGTTGGATTTTCCAACAACACCATTGTTGGCCCTTGGTTACGGATTAAAGAAGAAAGCGAAGAAAAAGGAAGAGAAAAGACGAAGTACGAACTGCGCGGAAGACACATTGACTGAGAATGGGTTGAAGTGGTCAAAGAAGAGGAAACGAAGGAGTGAAGTAAGGGAAAATGAGCCGTTGGATGAGAAGATCAAGGAGGAAAAATCAGCAAGGAAGATGGATCGTGGACAAATAAATGAGTGGAAAAATCCACCAATGGAGGATTTGGAAGCACCTCACAGGAAAGAAGGAAAGATAGGCTAGTGAAGCCCTGAAAACGTGGGTCAAAGTGGACCTAGGGTTTTAGACACCCCAGGTTTTTACAATTAGGGTTTTGACACCTAGGTTTTGGCCTAAGGTTGTCCGAGAGTCATTGTAATGTATAAATAAAGGTCTAGAGAACTTGGGATGGGTTTGTTCCGAGTTTGGTGTTAGTTGTTCATTCTGAGTTTGTTATTGGCTAGAGTTGTGTTGTGATATTGAGTGGTTTTTGTTATGTGGGAGAGAAGTGATGTGTGTGAGATCACTCTGGCATTGTAAGATCTTCAGCTAGGTGCGAAGATCAACCCTATAGCTAGGTGCACAGGGAGGGGAGAGAAGAAGGGAAAGAGAGAGAGATATGCAATCCTAAGTGCGACGATAGAATTGTAAGTTTTCATATAATATCAAGAAACACAGTTCTAGGGACGTAGCCCTAGAGAGAGAGTGAACCACGTATATCTTGTTGTTCTGTGTGATTGATGCTATGTTTTATTTCCTTCTGTTATTCTGTTATTGCATCCTTATGTTAGATCTGAGATATAGCTTGCGCAGTAGGCTTAAAGGAGATAAACAATAACTAGGTCGTTGTGTGTTGTTCCCTTGGATCCACTTTGTATTTCCTTTGGTTGTAGACACCTGTGTCCTGCAACCCCCTATTTCTACTTCAGGTGAGACTGCATATGCTTCGTAGGTGTTTCTGAAAGGGCCAATAGTTAGGGCTTGTTGGTGTGTTGTTAGAGCTGAACCCTAGGTCTACCCCTGTGCCAACAAATGGTTCTGTTGCCAAGATCGTGATCTTCTTGAGGGAATGTCAAGGTGGTTTCCATCGAAGAAAAATATTCAGAAGTGGATAAAAGAACAAGAAAAGGACTTCGCTAAAGCTCAGAACAAGAACCCTAATCTTAGTATAGAAGACTGGTTGGGAAGGTATATCTTTATTGATATACACAACATTTTCTTTGGAGGAATTCATAAGGAGATATATGAGTGGTTATCTAGATTAGCAGATACCCAGTTTGAGATAAGATCTAGACCACCTGTGGTTTGGACGTTGACGTTGATCAAGAAGATCAAGAGAATTGATAATGTCATGTCAAGAGCAGTAGATCACTAGTTTGATAACACCATTGGAGGGTACATTACCGAGTTTTCTATTGATAGAGTAGAGTCATATAGCCAAGATGAGAGATATTTATGTAAGGGACCTAGGGGAAAATTGTTACAGTTTTTGAAGTTGACGATCAAGATGCTATTGCATGAGAAGAACATCTTGAAGATACAGTAGTTGGTCAGATTGAAAAGCTAATGTTCAAGAACTTAGACAACGACAACAACATAGAGATGGGACATACGCGCAGTGGGAGAACATTCATAGAGGTTCCTCTAGTAAACCTATTTGAGCAGAGTTGCAAACCACTAGCACAGGACGAATGGTTCTACAATGGAGAAGAAGAAGAGCTATTGAATGAGGAACATTCAAAGTCTGCTGGGGTAGAGGAAGAAAATACTGCAGAACCTCACTAGCAATAATCAAAAACTTCAGGAACTGCGTAGACTATTGAAGTAAGTACTATTACTCTTCTTGTTGTTTTAGCAGCGTTAAGTAACCAGAGTAGTCAGAGTTATCAGAGCACTTAGAGAACTATTACCAATAGTTCAACATATACTCAGTCAAGAAACCTAGGAATATCTATGGAAGATGAGATGAGGCTACCTATCTATAGAGGAGATGGATTTGAATATCCTAATCAACATTGATTTTTATGCAAGGTTGTATGGAGTACTAAGCAAGTCAATGACAAAGCAGTTAAGAGAGCTCAATTTAGTACGACCTTGAGAGACCGTGCACTGAGCTGGTACATGAAGTTTGGTAATGGAGTTGCACATCCTAAACTATTGAATGGGATCAAGACTGTGTTGAGTGCATAATTTCAGAAACCCAAGTCAGAGTCACAATGCATTACATAACTGAAATAAATCAAGTAGAGAGTATCTGAACCTGTTTGGGAGTTTGATAAGAGGTTTAAGACCATGACAGGCCGGTTGAGTTTTCAGATCCTGGACGAGCAGAATAAGAAATGGTTCATTGTTGCCCTCCTACCACACATCATAGTTCCTCTGATGTAGCAGAAGGTTGCTTCATAGGCTGAGGTGTTGGAAATCACCATGAAACTAGAGTCAGCCCCTATCGGAGAATCCAGCTCAGGTATGAGTCAAATTTTGAGTTAGCTAACTAGGTTATCTCTGTAGATCAAAGATATGAAGAAAGACAAGGGAAAGGATAAAAGAGAAGACATATGGTGTATCATATGCAAGTCAGAAGACCATGACAAGGAGCATTGTCCCCTGTTTTATGAGTACTTGGCCTCTGGAACTCCAATCCCTTTGAAGCAGGTTACTCTACCCTATTGCTAGGTATGTAGAAATAGACATCACCCTAGTGAATGCTATTACATGCAAAAATATGTTCAGACACCTACAAATATTTACTACACATTCCATAAATATGTGGGGCATGATGAGAAGGATTGTAGGGCTTATGACCTCTTGCATGAAAGGTCAAGGGATACATATAGGATTCAAAGATAGATGCAACAAGAGGGAAATACTATGTAATTTAATTCCCCAGGAAGATGAAACTTCAACCCTCGCGGTGGATTCAGAGGAAGAGGAAGAGGAAGAGGAGGAGGCATGGTTCAAGGTTGAGGTCAAATCATTTGTTATAACTACGCACAACCAGGTCACTTGGAAAGGGACTTTCAGAACCCTTGTACCACTTGCAGCTACTGCAACTCATTTGAACATGTTACTGAAGATTGTCTCGTGCTGTTAGCCAAACTTCAAGAGAGACGAGGAGGAAACCAACAAGTACAACTAATCTCAGTAGAACCTCATAGAGAGGATCACAGAGTTGTTGTTATCGCTAGAGGAGGTGATGCAGGAGCATCTCTGCACGTCAGCCAGCAAGCCAGCCAGCCACGCCAGCGAATTCAAATCGTGCGTTGAAGAGAGGCGCAACATCATTTAAATCTGAATTCAATGTAACTTTAATGTTTAAGCTGTTGAGCTGGGAAGCCGTGCCTTTGTGCAGGCGTAGAGTAGATCGGCCTTTAATGTGTGTAATGGCTGAGATCTAGATCCGATTCTGGACTAGACAGCTATTCAATGTAATTGAATAGGGTAGGTAGGTTGGAGGGAAGCGCTCAAAGAGCTCCCTCAGGTAAAAGAGATTTTCATATCTCATTTTGTAAGTAGTGGAGGTAGTTGAAGAAAATCTACGAAGTAGAGAGCAGAAGGGAGAAGAGTCGAGACCTTGTTATAGGCCGTGCTCAGGAACACATTGTAAATACAGGCATTTACCATATTTAATAACAAAGAGCAGTTTTTCCTGCATTATTCTGTGTTATGTGAATGTCTGTGAGTGTTCTTTTATGCTGTAGATGTATACTATAGTTGTGCATTTGCAGGATTGTGTTTGATTCTAGGGTCGAAGGTCTTTGAAGCTTCACACCAGGAGGGTGTGACAGAACATTGTGGGTTCTGAGAGCCATGCACAAAGGATGCACTTCTGAACACTGTGGGTTCAGACAAAGACGTACTGCGGCACAGGAACTGGAATCAACAACTCAGGGAAGACCTCAAGGTTGCTGAACACCTTGGAGGCAAGGTTGTGTATGAGAGACACAGTTGTAGATATAATTCTACTGTGGATTCTGTAGAGCTCTGCCAAGTGGGAATTGAGCACATGCACAAGGTGCAGTTGGAGGAACTCTGTTGTGAGTTCAGACAGAAGAATCAGAATCATTGAGGATTCTGTGAGGCTCTGCCAGGTGGGCATTGAGCAGGTGCAAGGAGTGCATAGAGGAAGAAATCTGTTGTGAGTTCAGAAGAGACAGAATCACTGAGGATTGTGAGAGCTTTGCTCGGTGGGCATCGAGCAAGTGCATAAGTGCACATGAGGACAAAACTGCTGGAAGTTCTAAGAAAAGACACTCTGCCAGGTGGGCATTTGAGTCATTGTGCAGATAGGCACAGGGAGGAGAAGAGAACTCTTTGAGATCTGTACATGGATGATTTTAAGGATGGAAATTTATTTTAAAATGTAGAAACCTTGGTGAATCTTACTAATTATTTATATTCCAACTATAAATGATTGGCGATATTTTTGTAAAAACATTCAAATTTCTAAGGATTTTATATAGTTTTTATAAAAGTTTGGTTATTTTTAAGGTAAAATAATTTTATCCTATAGAATTTGGGCAAATCATTTTTAAAATAGTGAATCTCATTTTTGGAAAAACCATGGAAAATTAGCCCATGAGCGAAATTTAGCCCCTAAAATCATCCCTGGTTCTGTAATTAAGGGAAGAATCCACTGAGGGATCTTCACAGGGTTACTGAACACCCCGAAAGCTTAGCAAGAGGTTGCTGGAGCAAAAGGAGCCAGGAGGGCATCCAAACATTCTCCATCTGTGGGAGAAAGGAACAAGGACGAGTTTCTGTGGAGGTCAAAGCTACAGGAAAAGCTCAAGAGAGATAGCACCTACGTGTGCATGTGAGGACTCTGCAAGGAGTGCAATAGTCAAAGAATCCTTTGAGGATTCGGGAGTAAAATATCAGGAGGAATAGCGTTTTTACACGCACAGTTGAGAACTCAGAGTGAGGAGTTCGTAGAGGAGAAGGAAGACAAAGGTTGAGACCTTTGAGAACTAGAATTTCTCCCAAGGTTGGGAAGAAAGTGTGCAAGATCAGGAGGAAGCAACGACAGCCGTCAGATCTAGAGTGAAGAACCCATCAACCATTGGATCGGGTGAAGGTGCGCAGAGTTTATCCTTTGGAGTAAGCGCACAGGAAGAACGGATCTGGACCGTTGGATCTTGATTCGGAGACCCGAAAGCCGTCGGATATGCAGAGAATTGTGAGGGGGTTAAGCCTTCGTGAACAGCAGAGGAGAAGTCCCGACGAGAGGCATCGCCATTGGGATAGTAGTCATCGGGAAATCGGGATTCTTGAAGTGGAGAAAATTGAGACACTTCAAGTCTCGAAACACTGGAGCTATCTGGACCGTCCGTTGGCGGAGACACGTGGTGGAGATCGAAGCATAGGGAGTCGGGATATCGGCATTCCCGTGGGCAAGAGATCGGGTAAGTCCATAGTGAAAACCCCGGTATAATCTGAGTCGTCTGTTTGGGGAGACAGGTGTGAGGGATCCGCAGAGAGTTGGTATATTGGCTATCGAGAAATCGGAGTTCCTGAGGTCGAAAAAGTTGGGACATCACAAGTCTCGAAACCCCGGAGAAATCGGGGCCGTCCATCAGAGGAGGACGCGTGGCAACAACCAGAGCCATCGTGGGGGCCAGCTGTCAGTACATCAGAGAAGAGGAAAGTGCCATCGTGAGGGGCCAGCTGTCAGCATAGAGGAGAGTCGGGATTCGAGGAATCGACAGTCCCGTGGGAAAATGTTTTTCAACATTTGAAACCCCGAAACCCCGATGAGGGATAAGACTGAGGTCACGGGGATAACAGTCATATGGGCCAGAGTCTAGCCAAAAGGGCTAACGCGTAAAGGGCACGTCGGGATTCGAGGGATCACGAATCCTGAGGACAAGTGTTTTTCAGCATTTGAAAGCTCGAAACCTCGATGAGGAGGTATGGCTGCGGTCATATAGGGGGAGGTCACGTGGACCAGGAGCCTAGCCTGGAGGGCTAGTGGGAAAAAGAGCTCATCGGGATTTTTAAGTCCAAAACCCCGATAGGAGGATATAAGGCTTCGGTCTTATGAGAGTGGTCATATCGACCAGAGGGCATAGCCAGGAGGGGCTAAGGCCGGGTAGAGAGATCATCGGAGATTGGGGATTCGAGAGTGCAGGAAATCTTGACAGCAGAAAGGACGAAACCCCGAAAAACCTGAAACTGAGTCGGGGAATNGTGTGGATGAAATAAGGACCTGTGGATCGGGTTTTCAACAGAGATTTCAGCAGGGAATCAGAAGAGCCGCTTCGGCTCATGTAGTTGATTGAGAGATCCTGTGAGTGGGTGTCAGAGGTTACTCACACCTGCGTCATGTGGTATCAGAGCTTGAATCTTTCTTGTATATTTCAGGTAGGAAGAGGCAGGAAGAGGTAAAGATCACTCTGATACACGTCAAGTGGTATCAGAGCTAGAACTCTGTTTGTATATTTCAAGTAGAGGGAGAAGTTAAAGGAAGACAGAGCACTGGAGACTCTGTGGTGATTGTTTGCAGGTAGGCAACAATCAAGAAAGCAGTCAGCAGGACTGTAGGATGAAGCTGGTAACACTCTTGGTGCAGAGTGACAGCAACAGGTTTGCTAGGAGAGCAGACAGAGACAACACCATGGTTACTAAAGGCCATAGGCATGCTGGGAAGAAGAGTAAGGCAGAAAAGCATGCAGAGATGGATAGAGAGCTCGCTGAAATAAGGGTAGAAATAGACAAGCTCGAACTGTGGATGCAACAGGATAAGAAGGTGGTTCAGGTATGCGAACCAGAAACCGGAAAATTTCTCGATGGAGAAAATGAATTGGGATCAGTTGAGGATCTCAAGAACTGCCAGGAGGGCAGTGGAAGCATCTCGGATTGCCAGGAGAGCAGAGATGAACATTCGAGGCTATCTGAAAGTCTCATGGACTCGGAGGTGAGTTCAATTCAGCAAGGGTTGCTGATGAAGATGGGATAGGTTGATCTCATAATCTGCCAGGAGAGCAGCAGGAGCATCCCATATTGCCAGGTGGGTAGGGATGAGCAGGTAAGTTTTGATCATTCTGAGGAGCTGACAGAGAAGATGAGACTATCTAAGAGTCTCATAAACTCGGAGGTGAGTTTGGATCATCATGTGCAGCTGATGGAAGAGGAGGATTTGAGGAGCCTTATGATGATTGGGGAAATTGGGATATTCCTACCACTTGCCCGAGAGGAGGAAGAAGTCTGTGTTGTAGAGAGAGTAGTTACAGCAGAAGAACAGTCGGCTGAGACTGTCAAGGAGGAATTGGAGCAGACTTTGGAAGCTTCCCAAGCCGACGACGAGGAAAATGAGCATTTGGAGGAATGGCTCAACATATTTAGCCAGGAAGCCGAGGAAGCTGTAGCACTGAAGTTGACAACAAAAGAAGGAAAAGAAAGTGAGCATTCTGAGGAATGGTTCAATATTTTCAGCAAGGAAGCTGAAAAGACTGCAACAGGGGAGTTTGCAGCAGAAGAAGAAGAGGCAGACAACATTTGTTTTGCTGATCTGTGGGAACAGATAGAATCCCTAGAGAGAAGGGTGAAAGTGCAGGGCGTGCACATCCAATAGGTGAAGTTGGAAACTGAGGAAGGAGGCATGGGAGATGATGATGATCTGCTCACGTGCCAAAAATTTTTGCAGCTGAGGAGACTGCATGAGCAGAGCCAGCCATGGGAGCAGCTGGACAAAGTGATCAAAGAGATCATGGAGCTGATGATCCGGTCAGCAGAGACTGCCAGCGAGGAGAGGCTGAGCAGAAGAGAGGAAGCAGCAACAGTAGTGCAGAAGCAACAACAGAATGGAGCAGATGGGAAGCTCCAGATATTTGTTTGGGATCTAAGAGGATTTCCAACAGCTGAGAGGGGAAGCTCATGAGTAAGAGCTCATGTTTTTGCAGCTGAGGAGTTTGATGTAGGAGCATCTCTCCATGTCAGCCAGCCATCCAGCCAGCCACGCCAGTGAATTCAAATCACACGTTGAAGAGAGGCACAACCTCATTTAAATATGAATTCAATGTAACTTTAATGTTTAAGCTATTGAGTTGGGAAGCCATGCCTTTGTGCAGGCATAGAGTAGATCGGCCTTTAATGTGTGTAATGGCTGAGATCTAGATCTGATTCTGGACTAGATAGCTATTCAATGTAATTGAATAGGGTAGGTAGGTTGGAGGGAAGCGCTCGAAGAGCCCCCTAAGGTAAAAGATATTTTCATATCTCATTTTGTAAGTAGTGGAGGTAGTTGAAGAAAATATGCAAAGTAGAGAGCAGAAGGGAGAAGAGCCGAGACCTTGTTACAGGCTGTGCTCAGGAACACATTGTAAATACAAGCATTTGCCATATTTAATAACAAAGAGTAGTTTTTCCTGCATTATTCTGTGTTATGTGAATGTCTGTGAGTGTTCTTTTATGCTGTAGATGTATACTGTAGTTGTGGATTTGCAGGAGTGTGTTTGATTCCAGGGTTGAAGGTCTTTGAGGCTTCACACCAGGAGGGTGTGACAGAACGCTGTGGGTTCTGAGAGCCGTGCACAGAGGATGCACTTATGAACACTGCAGGTTCAGACAAAGACTTGTTGTGGCACAGGAACTGGAATCAACAACTCAGGGAAGACCTCAAGGTTGTTGAACACCTTGGAGGCAAGGCTGTGTATGAGAGACACAGTTGCAGACATAATTCTATTGTGGATTCTGTAGAGCTCTGCCAAGTGGGCATTGAGCACAGGTAAAAGGTGCAGTTGGAGGAACTCTGTTGTGAGTTCAGACAGAAGAATCAGAATCACTGAGGATTTTGTGAGGCTCTGCCAGGTGGGCATTGAGAAGGTGCAAGGAGTGCACAGAGGAAGAACTCTCCTGTGAGTTCAGAAGAGAAAGAATCACTGAGGATTCTAAGATCTTTGCCAGGTGGGCATTGAGAAAGTGCATAAGTGCACAGGAGAACAGAACTGCTGGAAGTTCTGAGAAAAGACACTCTGTCAGGTGGGCATTTGAGTCATTGTGTAGATAGGCACAGGGAGGAGAAGAGAACTCTTTGAGTTCTGTAATTAAGGGAAGAATCCATTAAGGGATCTTCATAGGGTTATTGAACACCCCAAAAGCTCAGCAAGAGGTTGCTGGAGCAAAAGGAGCCAGGAGGGCATCCAAACATTCTCCATCTGTGCGAGAAAGGAACAAGGACGAGTTTCTGTGGAGTTTGAAGCTACAGGAAAAGCTCAAGAGAGATAGCACCTACGTGTGCGTGTAAGGACTCTGCAAGGAGTGCAGTAGTCAAAGAATCCTTTGAGGATTCAAGAGTAAAAGCTTAGGAGGAACAACGTTTTTACACGCACAGTTGAGAACTCAGAGTGAGGAGTTCGTAGAGGAGAAGGAAAACAAAGGTTGAGACCTTTGAGAACTGGAATTTCTCCTAAGGTTGGGAAGAAAGTGTGCAAGATCAGGAGGAGCAACGACAACCGTCAGATCTAGAGTGAAGAACCCGTCAGCCGTTGGATCGGGTGAAGGCACGCAGAGTTTAGCCTCTGGAGTAAGTGCACAGGAAGAACGTATCTGGACCGTTGGATCTTGATTCGGAGACCCGACAGCCATCGGATCTGCAGAGAATTGCGAGGGGGTTAAGCCTTCGTGAACAATAGAGGAGAAGTCCCGACGAGAGGCGTAGCCATTGGGATAGCAGTCATCGGGAAATCGGGATTCTCAAAGTGGAGAAAATCGAGACACTTCAAGTCTCGAAACACCAGAGCGATCTGGACCGTCCGTTGGTGGAGACACGTGGCAGATATCGAAGCATCGGGAGTCAAGATATCGACATTCCCGTGGGAAAGAGATCGGGTAAGTCCATAGTGAAAACCCTGGTATAATGTGAGCCATCTATTTGGGGAGACAGGTGTCAAGGATCCGTAGAGAGTTGGTATATTGGCTATCGGGAAATCGGAGTTCCTGAGGTCAAAAGAGTTGGGACATCACAAGTCTCGAAACCCCAGACAAATCGGGACCGTCCATCAGAGAAGGACACGTGGCAACAATCGGAGCCATCGTGGGGGCCTGTTGTCAGCACATCAGAGAAGAGGAAAGTGCCATCGTGAGGGGCTAGCTGTCAGCATAGCGGAGAGTCGGGATTCGAGGAATCGACAGTCCCGTGGGTAAATGTTTTTCATCATTTGAAACCCCAAAACCCCGACGAGGGATAAGACTGAGGTCACGGGGATAACGGTCATATGGGCCAGAGTCTAGCCAAAAGGGCTAATGCATAAAGGGCGCGTCGGGATTCGAGGGATCGCGAATCTTGAGGACAAGTGTTTTTCAGCATTTGAAATCTCGAAACCCCAATGAGGAGGTATGGCTGCGGTCATATAGGGGGAGATCACGTGGACCAGGAGCCTAGCCTGGAGGGCTAGCGGGAAAAAGAGCTCATCGGGATTTTTAAGTCCAAAACCCCGATAGGAGGATATAAGGCTGCGGTCTTATGAGAGCAGTCATATGGACCAGAGGGTATAGCCAGGAGGGGCTAAGGCTGGGCAGAGAGCTAATCGGAGATCGGGGATTCGAGAGTGCAGGAACTCTTGACAGCAGAAAGGATGAAACCCTGAAAAACCTGAAACTGAGTCAGGGAAGATCACGGTTGAGTGTAGAGAGAAATGTGGATGAAATAAGGACCTGTGGATCGGGTTTTCAATAGAGATTTCAGCAGGGAATCAGAAGAGTCGCTTCGGCTCATGTAGTTGATTGAGCGATCCTGTGAGCGGGTGTCAAAGGTTACTCACGCCTGTGTGAGGAGGCATTGTTGCAGGAGAATACAGAGTGACCCCAGTAAATACTACAGAAGAATTAAGGGTCAAAAGAGTTGCAGAGAAGACACAAATGTTTGATCCAAGGAAAGAAAAATAGACATTCGAAGAGGCAATAAAAGAATTTGTAAGAGATCAAGATTCTTCATCAAAGACACAACCATAAGTGAGATAATGTGGAATGCCTCTGACATTTGATCAATCTACTTTGCCTAAAGAAGGAAAAGAGGTAAGAAAGCTCATGGAATTCTTATGTACTTGCATCAATTTGATTAAGGATGAAAGAGTTGTACATGAACTACAAAATTTGATCAGACAGTATGAGATAGGCAGGGTAGATCCTCTACTAAATAAAGAAATACATCAAGTATCCAGAAAGAGAAGGACAAATAAGGAACTACACCTTAATGCTCAAATTGGAGATTATGACATAGATTATGTGGTCCTCGACTTAGGATCAGAATTCAATGTTATGACGAAGAAGACCTGGGAATTGATGGGAAAACCTAAGTTGATTTACTCCCCTATCAGGCTCAGGATGGATAATCAGTAGGAAGTAAACCCCTCTGTAAGACTGGAGCATGTCCTTGTGGACATCGATGGGGTACGGAAGTTTGCAGACTTCAAGGTGATTGAGATAGTTGATGATAGTTGTCCTGCATTGTTGGGAATTGATTTGGATTTCAACAATTCCACTATTGTTGACTTAAAGAAAAGAAGAATGACATTTGAAGGTGATGTCCTTAGGGTCATTGCACCTATGGATCCTGATGAAGGTCGTAGATACACAGAACCCATCAGAGAACAAGATTGTGCATATGAGCTAGAGAATATATATAAATTGACTACAAGACAACATGATTACATTAATCCTACAGTATATGGGAACTTAAGCTGGTGAAGTGACATCGCATGTTCATCAGATTCGAAAGAAGTACTAGAGAACTGGCAGAACAAAATGTATGAAGTTTTTTCATGGAGGTGTGTCAGATTGACCAAGGAAGTCCGTTGGATTGGCACAGAAGTCAGTAATCTTCCCACCTTTGATTGTTTAAATCATTTATAAACATTCTTATTGGAATTTGAAGAAATTTTACTAGTACAACAGAGAGTGTTGGCACTAGATGAAGCCTTGAAAGCAATGCCAACGAGATGGTGGGGGACACACAAAAAGAACATCGTAGAGTGGGTGCAATGTTGTACTTTCATGACAATGTGCTTTTCAAAACAAGTAGAAGGGTGCAAAGTTAAATACACAGGTCAGAGTTGTTCGAAGGACCATGTGTGAAGTTGTAAGGAGGCCTAGAGAAACATTCCTCAAGATCATTGGGTGCATAAGTTCATTAACACTTTGGACACAACCCCTATCAATTGGTATCTTCAAGTAGAACTATGCCTCACAACTACAGATTGATATGGTATGACTCAGAACTTTGTAGCTACATTTTTATTTGAAAGTCAGCACCCCACAATAGATCAATCTTTACAAGTGGTAAGATAGAAACTATTTGGGGAGGCACCTAACCTCCCTGTTGAGAAAGAAGAGGATGAATGGACTACACCTCTTCAGAAATTGCAAGGTTGTTACAATATTAATGCTGATGAAGATGATGATCTAAGGAATGTGAACATCGCAGAAAAAAAAAGGACAGAGAGACATAGAAGGACCATGAGTCGAACTACCTTTTATTGGACATCTAATCAAAATCAAGAAAGTTAACATTGGAACCGAGCAAGCACCTAAGCTCGCAAACGTTGGAGATTATTGGGATGATGCCACTATTGATAAGATCACATAATTACTGCATGAGTATCATGATTTGTTTCCAACCAAGTTCACAAACATGAAGGGCATAAAAGGGCCCATGGGATTAATGAAGATCCCTTTGAGACCAGATGCAAGGCCAATCAAGCAGAGACCCTATAGATTGAATCCCAAGTATAAGCAGAAAGTCAAGATTGAATTAGATAGAATGTTGGAAGCAGGAATCATAGAACCTATTGAAGAGTCAGAATGGAATAGTCCTATGGTGGTTCAAGATAATAAGACAAGAGGGATCAGAATCTGTGTAGACTTCAGGAAACTGAATGATGCATGTTTACATGACCCATTCCCTACACCATTTACTGACGAAGTGTTAGATAATGTGGGAAGATAGGAAGTTTACTCCTTCACAGATGGATTTTCAGGTTATCACCAGATCAGGATTGCCAAGGAAGATCACCATAAGACTACATTTGCAACAGAATGGGGATCCTACTAGTACACAGTGATGAATTTCAGATTGAAGAATGCACAAACCATATTTTCTAGGGTGGTGGTCGAAGCAGTCAAGGAATTTTTACATAAATTGCTGGAAGCATATTTTGATGATTGGACTATTTTCAGCTTATTGAAAAATCATATTGAATGTTTAAGACTAATGTTGGATAAGTGCAGGCAATGTCAGATTTCCCTGAACTTGAAGAAGTGTATCCTATTTTCACCCTTTGGAGTGTTGCTAAGCCATATTGTGTGTAAGGAGGGGTTGCTGGTAGATCCTTCCAAGATTTCCATCATTGTTGATATACCCCCTCCTACTTTGGTTAGATAGTTGTGCACTGCGTTGGGACATACTGGATACTACAGAAAGTTCATCAAGGGATATGCACAGATAACATCACCCATGGAAAATCTTTTAAAGAAAGATTGTCAGTTTCAATGGTCAGAGGAATGTCAGCAGAGATTCGACACATTGAAATAGAAAATGGTCACTGCGCCTATTCCGGTTTTCCCAGATTGGAGTAAGCAATTCCATGTGCATGTCGATGCGTCGTCTATTGCATTAGGAGAAGTGTTAGCACAACTAGGAATAGGATATATTGACCATCCATTAGCCTTTGCTAATAGGAATCTCTCAACATCTGAGATAAATTACACTACCACTAAGAGAGAAGGTTTAGACATGGTGTATGCGCTGGAGAATTTTCATCACTACTTGTTGGGAGGACACTTTAAGATGTTGACTGATCATTCTACGTTGAAATACCTAGTCAACAAGCTAGTGTTAGGGGGAAGAATATGCAGATGGCTACTGCTATTCCAGGAATATGATTTTGATATTGTGGTCAAGCCAGGGAGAATGAAAAAGGGACCTGACGACTTTTCTAGGATAGAACATGGAGAGGAACCTACCAGTTTGGAGGATACACTACCAAATGCACAGTTGTTTTCCATCAGAAAGATTGATGATCACTTCACCAAGATAGTCCAGTTCTTGTCTACAGGGATGGCACCTCGTGAATATACCATCATTCAAAAGAAACAGCTGGTAGTTCATGCTGCAAATTTTTCACTTATAGTTGGACAGCTATATAAGATGGGACCTGATGAGATCTTTAGGAGATGTGTTATGGGCGCACAAAGACCACTGATTCTGGAAGAAGCACATGAAGGCATTGCAAGAGGACACTATGCAGGAAAAGAAACAACGCAAAAGGTTCTTAGAGATGGCCTCTGGTGGCCCACCTTACACAAAGACGCTAAGGAATACTACAAAGCCTGCAATGTATGCCAAAGAGTTGGGAAACCTTCCAGAAGGGATGAGATTCCTTTAGCACCTTAGCTAACCTTACATGCATTTGAGAAATGGGCCATTGATTTCGTGGGACCTATCAACCCACCAGGAAAGTGCACAGGAGCTCGATACATAATCACTGCGACAGAATATTTGACCATATGGGAAGAAGCAAGAACAGTTAAGGACTGTAGTGCAACTACAACTGTGCGATTCATATTTGATGATATCATAACTAGGTTTGGATGCCCGAATATCCATATCAGCAATCAAGGTACACATTAATAAGAATATTGAAGCCTTGACTCATGAATTTGAAGATCACCACCAGAAGATCACTCCATACCATCCACAAGGGAATGGTACAGTCGAAGCTTTCAACAAGATCTTGGAGACAATGCCGACGAAGATTTGCAGTGTGAACAAATATGATTGGGATTTGAGAGTACCAATAGTCTTATGGGCCTATAGAACCACTTGCAAGAAGATGACAATGCAGACTCCCTTTAAGTTGGTTTATGGTCTAGAAGCAGTAGTACCTATGGAATATTTGGTTCCTAGATTAAGAATTGTAGCATTCACTGATATGGATGACACTGGTGCTGTTCAAAACAGGCTTGCGCAGTTGGTAGAACTAGAGGAAGACAAATTTATTGCAGGATTCCATCAACAGGTACAGAAGGAATGCGAAAAATGTTACCGTGACAGACACATCAAGAAGAAAGAATTCAAGCAAGGAGATCTAGTATTGGTATATGACAACAAGTTCATGAAGTATCCAGGGAAGTTCAGGACACATTGGCTTGGGCCATATGAGGTCGCCCATGTTACAGAAAGAGGAGCTGCATAGTTGAAGACTTTGAATGGAGAATGGAAGGAAGTTTTGGTGAATGGGAGCCAGTTGAAATTGTATTATGACAACAAGCTGTCTCGTAGCTCTTAGTAAAATTGGAAGGAGAAGGGTTTAGGTACCAGGTGTAGTTGAAACTGGGTACTAGACACAGAAAAGACAGTTTGCACATAGTGGGGAGGGATAGAGCAGAAAGCACAGGCTGCTCCACGTAGTCTGAAGTCGAAGTAAGACAGAAGGTTCAGACCTGCAGTGACTTGGAACGAGTCACAGGTGAGTGTTGGGGGCCTGTTGGCTCTTGGTTATGGATTAAGGAAGAAAGCGAAGAAAAAGGAAGAGAAAAGATGAAGTACGAACTATGCAGAAGACACATTGACTGAGAATGGGTCGAAGTGGTCAAAGAAGCAGAAAATAAGGAGCGAAGTAAGGGAAAACGAGTCATTGGACGAGAAGATTGAGGAGGACATATCAACAAGGAAGATGGATCATGGACAACTCAGCAAGCAAAAAAATCCAACAATGGAGGATTTGGAAGCACCTCGCCGGAAAGATGGAAAGATAGGTTGGTGAGGCTCTAAAAACACAGGTCAAAGTGGACTAGGATTTTAGACACCTAAGGTTTTAACAATTAGGGTTTTGACACCTAGGTTTCAGCCTAAGGTTGTCCGAGAGTCATTGTAATGTATAAATAAAGGTCTAGAGGACCTGGGATGGGTTCGTTCCGAGTTCAATGTTGGTTGTTCATTCTGAGTTTGTTATTGGCTAGAGTTGTGTTGTGATATTGAGTAGTTTTTCTTATGCAGGAGAGAAGTATTGTATGTGAGAGCACCCTTGTATTGTAAGATCTTCAACTGGTTGCAAAGATCAACCCTGCAGCTGGGTGTGCAAGGAGGGGAGAGAAGAAGGGAAAGAGAGAGATATCTGCAAGCCTAAGTGCATAGATAGAACTGTAAGTTTTCATATAATATCAAGAAACATAGTTTCGTGGACGTAGCCCTAGGGAGAGGGTGAACCACGTATATCTTGTTTTTCTATGTGATTGATGTTGTGTTCTATTTCCTTCTGTTATTCTATCATTGCATCATTGTGTTAGATATGAGATATAGCTCACACAGTAGGCTTAAAGGAGATAAAGAATAACTAGGTTGTTTTGTTTTGTTGCCTTGGATCCACTTTGTATTTCCTCTGGTTGTAGACACATGTGTCCTACAACCCCCTATTGCTACTTCAAGTGAGACTGCATCTGCTTCGCAGGTGTTTCCAAAAGGGACAGTAGTTAGGGCTTGTTGGTGTGTTGTTAGAGCTGAACCCTGGGTATGCCCCTATGCCAACAACCACACCCGCAACCATACAACATCGGGTGTCTTTTCCAAGGTGAGGATCTTCGTGTCAGCCATCAATGTCACATGTCCTACGGCATCAATCCCTTCAATGATGAGGTATTGTGTGATGTTTCCCCACTGGAAGTATGTGATATTATATTAGGCCAGCCATATATGTGGAGGTGTCATGATTTTTATGAGTCTCGACCCCGTAGCATCATTGTTACTCTGGGGGGTCATCTATATCGGATACTAGAGGTAGTTGTGACTATTGTCCCACCAAAACAATTCCACAAAGTAAACTCTCATACTGCAAAGTTTAGCCTCTTCACAATTCGATCAAAAGGTGAACAGAAGGACACTGCAACCACTGCAGCCCAAGACCTTTCTATCCAACAGAAGCATATCGACAAGATTGTATACGAGTACCAAGATGTTCTTGTTGCACCTACGGGGGTGCCTCCACACTTCCTAGTCAAGCAAGGTTATAACAGAACACTTCATACTCTTCATGTTGCATCTTCATCAACATAGTCCTCCCATACTTAGCTATATCATGCAACTAGATTGGTTGGATGGATCAAACCCCTCCAACAATAGGTTCATGACATCCTTCAACAAGCTAAGCATGACAACTTCTTCAACAAGGAATGCAATGCACCAAGCTTCAGATTTAACAGAAGTATCCCCGTCTCCCAAGGGAAATTGACGCAATGGGGACCATTTATTCCTAAGGGGGGAGGAATGATCCAGATGGATCTTAGTGGCCATCCACCTCTTCCACAAAATCACCATTTTGAGCTTGTTGTTTTGACAAAACATGATATTCACCCTTTTGACGGGGAATGAAATATAATGCCATCTTCATTTGTTAATTACAAACATCATTTAATTATTTCCTAGTAGTTTTATGTACATTCCTACAACATAGAGTTAATGCACTGGATCCCATTAAAACTCCACAGTTAAGTG
>SNQJ01S0030801.1:13052-32090 GCA_010110895.2 Picea sitchensis
CAATGTTTGTCATTTGATCATCATTGATGTTACAATGTATAATGAATCATGATTTATCATTTATGTTACATGTTTAAAGTTTTGTATCATGTAAATCTTTTAGTTTCTAACAAAATATGAATCTTTATGTCTAAATTTCATTTTTGTATGTGTAATTTTCAAATTTTTTTCATATAGATATATATTTTTTTCATATATATATAAACGTGTCCTTCATGTCCTGTTTTTGGGGTCAAAATTTCACGTGTTGAACACTCATATTTCCGTGTCTTCTGTGTCCCGTGTCATCCTGTCAGGTGACTTAGGTTATAGCTGGAATTCAGTGTTTGTACGAGACATCACAATACTGTAGGCAATGGAAGCAACATGGAAAATGCTACAAAAATAGATTTTAAGTATTATGAATGTGTGGCATAGTAATGGTTTGCATTTATAAAATAGATATGGGTCAAGACAAGTAACTCTTTATATAGCTGCTCAGCTACTTTATGGCCACATGCTTGTAATTAGTTAATTTGTTCTTTATCTTGTTGCTATGACCTAATCAAGAAACAAGGAAAATCAAATATCTTTCTACTGGGCTTCATTTCATTATTTAATCAGGGATAGAGTTAAAATTCTAAACAATTTTGTAACTCGTAATCAAGAGGTTCAGGTGGGTCAATGTATACCTTTCAACATTCAAAAAATATAATTTTTAAGATGGCATGCAATATTCAACAAAGGCACATGGCAACTTGATATTGATAAACCAACTGGCCATACCTCCCATAGAAAGAGTGCATCTCCAAAAGAAAATTCTCTACGGAATAGGACCATCAACATCCGAAACGCAAATATATAGCTCCCACCTCCTAATGCCTCTGCCATTGATAGCAACACCACTTTAGTGTTTGATTTTGCATTTACAAGTACACAAAAATATAAAAACCCTCTGGCAAATACAATATTGAATCAATGACTTTAATCATTAAAAACCAAACTAAAGAAAAACTAATAGCTACTCTGAAAGAGACAATATCAAGAAAAATACAAGTGATTATTATTTAAATAAAAATACTACCATGTACTAGTCAGAGGGGTTTATGTGCACAATATCTAACCTCTTCTTCAGAAAACAAACTTGTATTATCTCTCAGCCTTTTCTGCAACCTTATTTTTCCGAATTAAACAGCATGTGTGTATGTGCATGGCTTATGTTTATGGTAACTTTTATTTTATTTTCTTAACCTTCTTTCTTTCTATTACTATTTTCCCTATTTGTTTTATTTTATTTGTGAACTAAACAATAAAACAGGAAAACAGTATCTCCTAGGCAAAGAACAGTTAACAGTGTGGAAAGACATACTTTGGCTGCAGCAGCAATGAACTTCCAATCATGATCATTATATATAGGCCTTGGTAGTTGACTCAGGCCATTACCTACTTGTCAAATGGGATGAGTACATGTTTTCCTCTTAGAAGTTGTTCTCTATCATAAATGAAGCAGAAATGTATCTCCCAAGCTATTATCGGTGACACCCATAGGTACAAGGCATGCAAAATATGTGAAGTACAGGGACATATAATATGAAACAATTATGGCCCAAAAGTCCTTTTTTTCTTTTGAGATGGCCCAAAAGATTTGATGCACAGGCTGGAAAACAAGTCAATGCTTTCTTAAATAATTCAATCTTGACAGACATATATAATGCTTGTGATGCATCGAAGTTTACTACTAAATTTAATCCTTTTAAGAATTTCACATTTAAGCAAATAAAATTTGATGTTTCAATTCTTCAAACCTTTTAGAAACAAACAAGGGTGCTTACATCCCAAGAGCTCTTCTATTTTTTGGGTTTTCCAAACAAGTGTTCACTGCTCTGACTAAACTCATGTTTTGGGCAACTGATACAGGATGGCACGCTAGGTGTTCCAAGTAAAGAGGTTTGTGAATATCCAAGAATATTGTGAATACCTTGTAAGTTGTAACTACGAGAACACCTAGCCATTCCAATTTCAAATGTGATGGAAATCTTATTTTGATCAAGAAATTAGCTGAATTTTACTTACACAGCGATATTGCCTCAATGAACCCTTGGGACATATACCTTGGCAAGGGCTTAGGAGATTGATGGCTGCAGAAAATGTCCTCAACCATTCTTCTCATAGATTTCATCTCGTTGCCATAAAAATGGAACAATACAAATCCTTATCTCAACTGATCCCAACTAATAACAGTAGCAGATTTAGCACACTGGTCAAAAGAATACCTATCTATGAAAAGTGATAAACTAACCTCATTTACCGCTTCTTTTCTACTACCATTATTAACTTTGGTTAGAACTAGTGTCCATTGTTGAGGCCTGTTACCTATAAAATCTGCACTCCAAAAGTTAAGTCCAATCATCAAGTACAAACACTAGGGCAACTTAAGGACATCACCCATTGTCACCTCGGTCATTGTCCTCACATTAGGCCGGCTATCCTCTGGCACAAGTGGGGAATCGCTAATAGGACTACACATCTGTCCTTTAAATGCTGAAATAATAACCAGATCTGCAAAATGATAATGATTTAGTATTTTAAGATACAAAGTGAGAAGCTGTAATGTCCCCACTTTGGGACATCATTACATTACATAGTGTTATGATGACCAGAGTAGCCAGATGGAGGTTATAGCGAGTACAATAACTATTGAGGGGTATTTTGGGGTCCGACTTGCATCGCTCATCCTATTTCATCATTATGATCCATTCCGCACAGCTTGGCTTTGGTTCCGTTGCATTCCGACGATTTCCATGATTTTGAGTTATTTTGGGCTATACATTAATTAAATTCACTAAGGTCATATTGGGCATAATACTTGGAGGAACCTCTTAGTGTGATAGCTCATTGGAATTAGGAGGAACAACACCACAGGATAGGATGATGAGAAGTGACTTTCAGTGGCCAGGGAAGCCACAAGGAGAGATAAGGTGCTTTTTAGAGGTAAAACAGTTAATTAATTAATTAAAGTGATTTAATTAATTAATTAATAATTAATAAAGTAAAAGTCACTTTGGAGGGACAAGGTGAGCAGGAAAGATAAAAGGGAGGCAATGGCCTCTATTCTCTCATTCATGTTGATCATCAGTTTTGATATCTGGCTTCTAGCTAGTGAGCCCATGCCTTGGAGGTTTTGAAGGTTTTGACTTAACAAACCCTAGAGATCAACTCGGTGGTGAAAGATCCCACCCAACCTGATCCAAGCTTGGTCACGGAGGTGAAAGATTCCTCCCTCACCATTCTACATCGGATCTACTCAGTCTCAAGAGAGTTCTACACCAGCCACAGGTACATGAAGAGAGAGGGCACACCATTGAGGGTTTCTAGCAAGGGGGGTGCACCATTGATGAGAGGGAAGTTCGATCCAAGAGATTGGAAGGACTTCTAGAGATTCTAGCACTTGGGTTTTCATTGCAGGGCCTTGGTCATCAATTCTAGTGCATTTTGAGAGAGGTAATCTTGCCAGAAGATTTCCTAGAGCATTGGCACGTTTTGACAGGAGGAGGGCGCTATTCAGATTCAGATCTATTCAGTTTAGAGGGGTTATACTTCAGATATGACATTGAGATTTCACCTAGAGGCTTACAATGCCCCAATCTATCTTTCTGGGGAGTTTCAAGGCATTTGGAGGTCTCCTTCATCAGGGCCGAAATATTAGTGTTTGACAGTATTCAAGAGGGCGCAACTCCACTTGGGGATTCAGCATTTGGAGGAGCATCTCTTGGTATTTCGGTCTAAGAATTCAGGAGGGGACTCTATTCACCCCGATCTACAGTTTGGCATCTTCATCAGAGTGTTTGGAGGCCTTGAGCAACTGGGCCGAATTGTGAGGGTATTCAGTCTTCCAGCAGGGCGTGACTTAGCCAGTCTTGGGGTTTGGCACTTCATACGACCCTGATCTCATCTTGTATCCATCTATTGTAGCCAGGTGGCCTTTGGAGGCTTGTATCTTCTCTCTTGATCTTGATTGAGGACCATCTTCATTTTGTTATGATCTCTTATGCTATATTGTACTAGATTTGCAGATCCATTGTATCAGGTTCTTCTACTATTAGGAATAAAGATAAGATCTGAGGTATTTTGGGTTTTCTATTATATTGTTGATCTTGCATATGGTTGAGGTATGTTCATTGCTATATTTATGTTGATTATTGCTGCAAACACACATTAAAATCATCAGTATAAACCCTAGCGCAACCCTAAAGACCATAACCAACAAAGTGTTTGACAAAACACCACAACCAGAAAACAGTTAAAAATTCATGCAAAACGTGATGTTCTTGGCATCTTGGCTTAAGAACATTATAGTGGTATCAGAGCTTAGACTCCTGCCAGCCTGAGGGGTCTCTCATAGGGAGAAATGGATAGACGGGAAATGGACTTAGCCCTACGAGAGTTAATAGCCAACATACGATAGAATGGAGAAAGGATTAGACAAATGGGAGAGAGATTGAAGGAAGAACAGAGCATTCCTACACCCATTAGGAGAAAACAACGTTGCTATAGTTGCAAAGTGCCTTGGGAACCCGATCATAGATGTAGGGGTAAAGGTAAGAAGCACATCATTGAGGTGCTCTATGATAGTGATGATGAGGTGTGTGAGGATAGAGTGATAGATGCTTATTTGGAGTAGTCCGATGATGCTAGTGACTCTTACACAGAGGCTAGGGATTCTTGCACGCTTGAGGATGATAGTGACCCTTGCGTATTGGATGGACAGTTGGATGGATAGGATGATAGCACCTGTACTTCAACACCCATATCACATAGTGTTGATGACCTTACACTTCAGCAGAGTGGTGACATTAGTGAGGATTCACACGTGTTAGCACCTAGACCTGATGAGCTTCCTATGATGATCGTGACACAATTGTCATCTTTTTAGACACCCATGATAGCCACGACACATGAGGATATCAGTGGCACTTCAGATATGATGGAGGAGCCTTGTGTGAGGGATGCACACCATGGACATATGGATCCACAAACTCAGGAGGAGAGACATGACTTGGAGAGAGTGGACCTTATACATACCTATCAACATGAGGAGATTGAGTCACCGCTTTAGGAGACTCCATTGTTTGAGCAGGTTGCAGAGACTTACAACTTGATGGGACATTTACTTCTAGGACCAGCCTGCAGTGATGAGGACGAACCCTTTATTGATCAGGATGATCATAGCATGTGTTTGGACACATCTATATGGGATCTAGGCGCAAATGATAGCAGCAAGGTGAGTGCACAGGAGGATACAACTGTTCATACAGGATACAGTATGATGCAGAGGGAGCTAACAGTTGGTGATGATGTGCAGTAGCATATAGGAGGACCCGGTAGCACAATGGACAAGGATCAGTTCAGTGCTTTATCTTTTGCAGAGAGAGTTATGGGGGATCCCATGGTTGACACTAGCAGTGAGGGACATGAGGTAGCACCACAACATGACGATGATCATGAGTCATACTACTTAGTAGGACAGTTGAGAGTCAGTGAGGACATGATCATGGTCGCCACTAGACACATTGATGACACACTGAAATATTCTATGTTGTAAATTTAGGGAAAACTCTTCCAGTTCTAGTGTTGGACTTTCGTCAAACACTTGGCATACTTCTGTTTTAATGGCTGTAGGTGCAAATTGGATGGACAGCAGGCTGTCTCTCCGGTTTGTTTGCTGTTATGATGAGTTTTGAATCCCTTATACCTCCCCCCAAGCAATGCTAAGTGTATTATTTGGTCATTAACAAAACCCATAAAGATAATGCTAAAGAACAGTTACATTTTAATGAGCAAAGACAAACTATTTCAAAGAGGGGTTTATTAATGATAAACTCACTTTTTCTAAGTTTCACTTTATAATTCGAAAGTGACTTTACCAGTATCGTTTCCCCAGCTCATCCGTCTAATGGTTTACGGGAAACTGTGTAAACCACCATGGTATTCCGACTGCCTAGGAAAAACGGGACATTACACACACATGCATTGGTGGCAGATTATTGCTGGAGGGCATCAGTGGCACAWGATAGTTTAGATGGGGGATTTTCCATGGATGACTTCCATACTCTCAGGGAGAGGATGACTATGACAAGAGCTGACTACCAKCAGTTGTTGATGGACAGAGACTATCTATTGGAGGTTGGCGAGATGTATCACAGGGCCTTGAGGGAGCAAGAGTTGGAGGTAGACAAACTCACCCATGAGTTGGAGAGCASTCGAAGATTCTTGAGAGGCACATAGACAACCCTTCAAGAATTAGAGTCTAGATCAGAGGAGCTTCTTGAGGAGATTCGTCAGAGGTCCACTACATCTATCTTAGTGGAGGCTCATATATACCATTCAGTCACATTGCTAGAGGATGTTGGTGGTCTAACAGAGGAGCACTAGTTGATGGAGGAGCATGAGGAGTATCCGAAATCACTAGTGAGTATGGAGAGTTCTGATCCGAAGGCACAGGAGCTACCCTCCACGAGGATCTTGGAGACAGTCGAGCACTCACATACGCATGGGGACTCCAGAGTTAGGGGCAGTTTTGAGGCCACTTCCATTTGTGTCCCGAGAGCGATTGACCTTCCTATAGAGGTTGACCTAGTAGTACACCCAGGATCCATGATGCTGCAGGAGTATACAGGAGATTACATGAGTATGCAAGAGCATACAGTGGTGAGTGATAACTCACAGAGACATGCAAAGATGTACTGTGGGATTCAAAGGGGTGTATTGGCTTGCAGGGAGGAGACACACTTAGTAAAGTTAGGGTTTGTTCAAAGTAATGGAATTTGTTTTGAGATCACCCTAGGGTTTAGATCAGTGCGTTCCTAGGGCATATGGAGTCAAAAGGAGGACGCAAGAGCTGAAGGATCAAGTGATAATAGTAAGACTAAGGACAAGAGGGTTAGACCTTGAGGTGTTGCTATGGCAAGGCCTCAAGGATGGAACCCTAGGGGAGAGAGGCTCACTTTGGTGTAGGGGAACTAGGCCTCAGTGCTCTCTCCTCCCTCTTTAGTTCAATGGCAAAACGGCTAGCTCTAAAAGTTTGCATAAAGCTAAGATAAGAGGGTTTGTAAGCAACGTGTTGCTATGGCAAGGCTTTGCTAGGCAAACCCTAGGGAAAATCAGCTCACCAAGGTGTAGGAGAACTAGGCCTTGATGCGTTTTCTCCTTCTTAGCTAAATAAATAAGAAAAACGGCTAGCATAGAAGAAGATGGATAGAGTGTTGCTAAGGCAAGGCTCAATCCTCTTCAACAAGGGCTGAAGGGAGAGAATAGAGTTTTGCTAAGGCAAGGCTCTATCTCACTTCAACAAATAAAATGGCTTATAACCTTGGTAGGGACATGAGACAAGGACCTTCTATGTGTGCTTGTCACCTAGGGTTTAAATCAACAAATTATAACCATAAACGCAAGAAAAAATAATACTAGAACCATTCAATTAAGAAGTTTTGCAGAAATTCACTTACATTTAACCAAGAAATCAAGTAGCAAACCCTAGTTGCAACACCTTCCACTAAGATAAATGCCAAAAATGCCAATATAAGTCCAAAAAAGTCTTCCTTCAACAAGTGCGCCTCACAATTTCAGCCAAGAAGTCTAAAGATAGCTCAAATTTCAGACCTCACTAATGAGTGAGTCAAAGACGATTAAAAAATGAAGGTGAAAACCCTCAATTTATATAGTACCATGACCTAATTTTACTTTTTAGGTCATGAAAAAGGCCGACAAGGCCAAAATACTAAAATCATATTGTTTTACATTAAAATGTCATAAATGAAACCCTAATCAAGCAAAAGAGAGACGCCATCTCCTTTCTAGGGTGACGTTAGCCCCTTTGAGGGCAAATGGAGCCTCCTGGAGCAAGACGTTAGCCCTCCTTGGGCTTCTCCAAGCTGCCACATGTGCCAAACTACCCTGTCCATCTGCCAAAATGCTCATGAAGAAAGGATGACGTCATGAACCTCCTAGGTCTTCCAAGGCCAACGTTCCACTGAAAAGGGCACAATCCCCCTAGGTCAAGCTTTGCCAGGGTGCCTCTGCAAGACGTCCTTCTTCTCTCCGGTGCAAACCCCTCTGTCCTGTATGTGCCCCCTACTGGGGTCTCATCATCCATCTGGTGGGCTCTTCAGCCCCATGGAGGTCTGAACTGATCATTTCCCCATGTGTACCTGTCCAACATGGTACTTGTCTGTCGGGCATGATCCTGCACATCAACAGCTACGCCCTCCATGGGCTCATAAGTCACAGGGATCATAGCAATGTCAATCACATCTCATCATCAATATTATTAATCATGTGCATAAAATCCCTATAACCCCAGTTAAAAGCTCAAAGACATTATACAAGCCTGCAATACAAGTCTGGGGAAAGTGATAGGGCGTCCTATTGGGCTAGTGTCCATTGGAAAAGGAAAGTTCCCGGAAAAGACCAAATCCAAGCCATGTAAGTGGGTGATGTGGATAAGGGATGTCCTGACAATGGGTGCAGTGAAAGCAGGGGAATGCAAAGCTTTACCTGTGGGTGCCTTTGTAGAAGGCGAGCTGCACCTATCCTGGATGCAATTGTTTCCAAGCCCATTCATGCCTTTTATTCTTTATTCTTATTTCTTTTTCTTCAAGAAGTTAATCAGGGGACACTGCCCTGGCGTGGTGACCAGTGATGACARCGTTACCCACGAGTACTTTCACAGAAATGAGAAGGTTGGCTCGTGATGAGACCCCCTTTCTCTTGGCCATGCAACCAAGAGTCACTACCCTGGCGTGGTAACCAACTGCTAGTAGTGTCATACTGCTAGGTACCCATGGACCTAATAGGCTGGCTCGTGATGAGAACCCCTATCCTCTGACCAAATCTTGTTTTATTATTTTTATGGGTCCCCCTTGTTTCTTGCTGAGAAGGCTTTTACTGCTTTCTCGGGGATCCCTGGGAGAAGCATCTCGAGGTTTTATTTTTTGGGCTTTTATCTCTTGCCAACTTGCTTTTACCTTCTAGGCTTTTAGCCCCTTCTTCCCATGAGGTAAGGTGCAACCCTCAAATGATTGGTCAACCCAATGCCCAGACAAGTGCGATGGTAGTGATGAGCGGGAAGCAAGATGACAAAGTGGTGATATGACAGGAGCGGACGATGGCTTTTCAGAAATCACCCCAATGGCAAACCAAAACCTACGGACATAGGCTTACTAGGGCATCCTGTCATTCCCCCTAGACATGGTCAAGTGGGCAAGTATAAGATCCAAGCATTCGTTAGAAACAAAAGGAATTAAATGCACATATTTGAGGATCATAGTGACACATACCATGATACCCGTACTCATTACCTCATGGAGCAAGAACCATCTCTGACACAAGACCAAGCCGATGGTGATGGATGTTGCTGCTGCTGGCAAAGTAGAGGCGCTGGAAGGGAGAAAAGATGGGCCCTCCAGGGCCATGCCTAAGGCGATCTGGCTCTTGGTACTCCATGTCTAGGACCTGCGGGCCTCGAGACATAATCTCCTAGTTATCCCTAAAAATGGGGATAACATGCCCCACCATAAAGTGAAAGATAATTAATGTAAAAGATAATTAATATGGTAATTATTAATTATATTATAAGTTATTGAGGTCGGCCCTGTTGTGCCAATAGACACTATTGTTGACAGGTTCAGTCTAATATAAGTAGAGGTAAATTCCCCATTGAGGAATCATATAACAAGTGTGAGTTTGGAAATTTCAGCAAACACTTGTTCTTGGGAAAAGTGCCCACCTCTCTTGGGTGCTAGTCTTCTAGGGTTTGTGAAGCACCCTTTTGTGTGCTAGTTGTTTATGGTGGTGGAGGTCTTTCTCTTGAAGAATATAGCAAAGGATTGGCTGAGTTTTCTTCCCTTGTTAAGAAGGGTTTCCCAGGATACTTCTTGTGTACTTGCGCATGGTGTCTCTTCTTGTGATCTTGGTTGCTGCAACAAATTGTCTAAAGTTTAAGTAAAAAGCTAAAGATGAAATGAACTTCATGCTTAAGCCTAGTTTATTGAAAAATCAACATGAAGATGCCTCCAATACAATATAGAATGGTGAGTATATGAACTCCCAAGAGTCCTCCAAGTTGAATACAAGAGATCTTCAAGATCCAACCTTTTCCCTTGCTGCAGATGATTGTCTTCTCTAGCAAAATGCGCCCTCACTGGTTGTAGCAAGCTAAGATTTTGCCCTCCTTGAAGATGGCCTCCAAACTTTGTGAAAGTACTGCCAAACTGTAGATCGGGAATGAATATAGCATATGGAGAAAGTACAGTGTCAATCTCTCAGATCTAACCCTCCAACTCAAGATACCCCCAATGAGTGATGCACTCCTCTTCAGAATCGCTCATCTTATTTCATCATCATGATCCATTTCGCACAACTTGACTTTGGTTCCGTTGCATTCCGACGATTTCCATATTTTGAGTTATTTTGGGCTGTAAGTTAATTAAATTCACTAAGGAGGTTGTATTGGGCATAATACTTGGAGGAACCTCTTAGTGTAATAGCTCATTGGCATCGGGAGGAACAACACTACAGGATAAGATGATGAGAAGTGACTTTCAGTGGCCAGGGAAGCCACAAGGAGAGATAAGGTACTTTTCAGAGGTAAAATGGCTAATTAATTAATTAAAGTGATTTAATTAATTAATTAACAATTAAATAAAGTAAAAGTCACTTTGGAGAGACAAGGTGAGCAGGGAGGGTAAAAGAGAGATAGGGGCCTCTATTCTGGGATTCATGTTGTTTATCATTTTGATATCTGGCTTCTTGCTAGTGAGCCCATGCACTCGGGGGTTTTGAAGGTTTTGACTTAACAAACCCTAGAGATTAGCTCAGTGGTGAAAGATCCCACCCAACCCCGTCCAAGCTTGGTCACGAACGTGAAAGATTCCTCCCTCACCATTCTACATCAGATCAATTCAGTTACAGAGGGTTTTTACATCAGCCATAGGTTTAGGGAGAGCTAGGGCGTAGCTTCAGGAGGGTTTCCAGCAGGAGGGCGCACCATCTTGAGGAGAGGAGTTCGTTCCAGGCATAGGAGGAGGATTCAGAGAAAACCGATTTCTGGGTATTTCTTGTGAGGCCTAGGGCGCCCTTTCTAGCACTTTCCAGGTGAGGTTTCTCTGTCAGATTATTTGTTGGAGCTCATCATAGGTTCAGAGAGAGGAGGGCGCACCACAGATTGAGGATCCATTCATTTGGTTGGTCAGATCCTCATTATTCCGCCCGAGACTTTACCAGAGCGTTTCCAATGGCTCGATCTACATTTTGGCACCCTTCTCAGGGGGTTTGGTAGCTTAGTCCTTGGAGGTCGAGTTATTGGGGTTTCAGTCATCCAGGAGGGCGCAAGTCAAAAAGAGGATTGTTTATTTGGAGGGTCATATCTTCACCGTTTGGCCTGAGACTTCACTAGTGGTTTAGCCTTGGCCCGATCTACACTTCCAACCATTTTCAGAGTGTTTGGAGGCCTCTAGCAGCTAGGTCGAATTGTTGGGTGTACTCAGCTTTCCAGCAGGGCGCAACTTATCCAGTTTGGGGTTTAGCACCTCAAAGGGCAGGGATCTCAACTTGTTATTCATCTATTGCAGTCATGTGGCCTCTGGAGGCTTGTAGCTTCTCTTCTTGATCTTGCTTAGGGATCATCTTCATTTTTCTATTAGCTCTTAGCTATACTGTACCAGATCTGCAAATCCATTGTATCAGGGTCTTCTTCTATTATGAATAATATCAGATCTGAGGTATTTTTGGTTATTCCATGTGTTGTTGATCTTGCATCTTGTTGAGGTATGTTCCATTGCTACATCTATTTGATTATTGCTGCAAATACACATAAACAACCATAAGTATAAACCCTAGTGCAACCTAAAAGACCAAATCAACAAAGTGTTTGATGAAATGACACAACCAGAAAATAGTTAAAAAACACATGAAAAACACAATGTTCTTGGCACGTTGGCTTGGGAACATTACAAGTAACCCTTCTCTCCATGTGCAACTGTTGTGATGCCGAAGAAGACTCGTGATCATAACTTGTGTGGTGATGAGTGTAACTGAAGATACCTGAGAAAGAAGGGGAGGATCCATGCGCAAAATAAAGAGGAGATGCGCATGGGGAAGAGGGTGAATGCGTTTGAGGTAATGCACATGAGAAGGAGGGTGATGGAACTTTAAGTGATGTGCATGAGGTGAAGGATGTGCATGTGTGAGGGAATGAAACACGCATGAGTGAGGAAATAAAGCGTTAAGTGGAAGATGAGGAAACGTGAGGGAATGGAGCATGGGGAAGATAATCATGCGCCTTAATAAGAATTTGCATGAGCTAGAAGGAAAAGGATAAGTGCTAAAAGGGAAAACAAGAGGATAGGTACATGTGCTGAAAAGATCAAGTGAGGAGAACATGCACTAAAGAGGATACATGCGCATTAGCTAGGGAAAGATGCACTAAAATAGGGATTTACATGGAAGATAAGGAGTGAGGAATGCACATGGGAAGGGATAAAATAAGAAATAGATGAGTGTTGTGCATGGGACAGGAGGATAGGTGTATGGGAGTTATGTGGAAGAGAGAAGGAGAGTGAAGATTTAGTTAACTCAATCACATACACTTGTGATTGAAATGCAGATTTAGTTAATCTGCATTTCAATCACTAAATAAACCCGATTTAGTAAATCTTCAATTGTGCTAACTCATACTCAACTAAATGCATGCGCCAACTCATACCAAATCAATGCATGGGCCATGATATCCTCATGCATGTGCTATGATTGATTAACCCATGCATACGCCTTGTTTTTTCCACTTGTCTCCCTTTGAGACTGTCAAATATCCACCCGCATGGCGACCATACCTGCTGATAATAGCACTCCTAAAAATAGACATGCCAAAAAAAATATTAAAAGACCAAAAACATCCGGGACTGCTAGGAGAACCCTACCAAATGTAATAAGCCTAAAAATAGGCACCACTAAAAATAGAATCTCGTTGCATGACAACGAAAATGGGCTTAGATTCGAATTTTTTTAAGGAACCCGGATATGTGCTCTGAATCATCATTTGAGCCCTGGAACTCCAACTACTAAAAATAGTAAGTGCTTGCATGTCGTCTGGAAAAGGTTCACTGGAATATTGAGCTTGCAAGGACTCTGAATATATGATCAAAACTGCCATGCAAACCTCTGAACTCTATCTCCTAAAAAGAAGGAAATTTGCCAAAAATAACCATCTCTCTCTAATCCATGAAAACCTGTGCAAACTCAGTCTCTGAAGCAAGAAACACCACTAAACCAATCCTATACCTGAACTCATATGAGAACCAACCCTAGCTCACGCCAAGCTATCTCTGGGAAAATTGTCTGAATGCCACATGCTGCAAACCAGAGATAAACTTAATGTGAAGATTGTATTTAGGATCCCTTACCAAAGGTGCAAATATTGTGATATATCGCAAGATTTCCAATGCAACAATAATATTGCTTTAACATATTTCATGATATATTCAAAATTATGATATTTTCCAATGATTTCTTTTTATTTTTGCCTTTTAAGTTTGCCAATATTTTCCCCAATATTGTCAATAAGTTATATTTCAGACCCTCAACGATATATTCACCAACATGATATTTGCAACATTTGTTTTAATCTTCATTGCACTCATTTTCTACTAACGACTTAAAGTAATTAAACAATTCAAAAGCTTCTGATTTGTAAATGTGCTTAAAACTTTCAGATTACTAGAATACTTGATCTATTTCAACTTTAACTTTATTTTACAAATTTAGACATCCATTCATAATTTTATTTGATCTTGACATTGCAATGCAAATATTTGGTGAGAAACTATGGTCAAGAAATGCCTAAATTGTTAAGATTTGCTAAGAGGGTGTCTATCCAACCATATAGTACTTCTAGTTACAAATGCAATTAAGCATGTACACTCTGGCGAGCAATTTAACGATCTTCTTCTTGAGTGCAAGTCAATATTCAATTCCAGGATTCTACAAGCCTCACACATTTATTATGTTGTTCACTGCCTAGCTAGGCTCACATAGGTAGGTTGGACAAAAATTTGAGGACCATTCTATTGGCCAAGTATGGTGGGGAATGTGGGCAACTGATGATCTTGTTATCACCTAGAAATTCTTTCTTGCAAAACTAGAAAGAGTCTAGATAACTCCTAGGAATAGAGCCAGAGGTCACCTCACTCTAATCCTTTATCTCTTCCAGTTGGTTTTTTTCCAACCACAAGGGGGCTTCCTTGGGTGATCTGAGGTATGCAATATGGTTCCTAAGGGGTTAAATTGACCTCAAATCAACAAAGTATGCTGCCTTCCTAAACTAATTAAATCAGTAATCAGCAATTATAAGTCGGGCAGCAAGAAAACAAGCCTGATTATGATTCTAAATGATAAAAACACTAAGTACACTCACAAATTGGTGATAATATCCTGTTTTCTGCACTGAAAAAGTGCAGATCAGCAAGTGAATACAACCCAAAATGAAGGCACTAAAAACAAGAGAAATTTCAAAGATGTATTCAAGTACAAACTCAAATCTACAAAATTTCACTGTAGTCTCCTATTTCTGCATAAAATGATGCAGATTATGAAGCTAATATCACTCATTTTGATGAGAAAACACTAAAATAATACAAGTTTTTGTCTTAGTATGATTTTTCAAAGAATGCAAATTAAAAAAGCAATATAGTAGCTGCCTACTCTGCAACAACAGTTGCAGAACAGGAAGCTAAAATGGCCCAAAAATCCAAGAAAATGTGATGTCGCTTTCCCAATGACGACCCAACAGGGAGCAACTGAGTAGTCTACTAGTTCCCGTAGACTATAGTCGAGCATAGAGGGGAACAATTTCTCTAATTAATGTCATTTCATCAAAGTCTAACCAAAAGTGACATTAAAAGGGGAAAAGCGACTAAGAGGTAAAGTGAACGTCCAATTACACTAGAAAGGGGGTTTAAAGTGACTTAAGCGAATAATTAATTATGCATAACTTAAGGAAATGTCACTTAAGCTATGCATGCCAACGGAGAATTACACGGAGGAGGGATAAAAGGGATGAGTTCGACCTAATTCCTCACTATTGATGATTATTGAATTGAGAAATAGGTTCCAGAGGAGAGAAGTCGACCTCCATTGTTTTGTGGGTTTCTGGAGGAAACCACCACCACAGATTGGTTTCGGTGTTGAGAGACACACCCTAGCCATCGAGAGGACCCCATAGGTTCTTCTTCAATATTCAGTAGAAGTATACAGATCCAGAGCAACCTAGGTGCACTTCAGTTGGGTGAGGGTGTGAGGGTTCGAGAGGCATTGGGAGTTAGCCAGGCCCGACCAGGGTACATTCAACAAATTCCTTCCGACCCATTTGAGGAGGAACCATGGCGCTTCTTTTGAGACAGTTATTGAGCCATTCCGACGGGGGAATAGTCGAGGGCGCATTTCCTAGCCAGAAAGTGCGCAACACTTGAGGAGATACAGTTGGGGTTCCAGAGGGGTCATCAGATTATATCAGAGAAATCACTTCCGATCTAGTACAAAGGGGACCAGGGCGCACACATTGAGCCATCCATATCTAGATTCCAACGGTGGGATCAACTAGGGTGCACTAGTTGGGTTTAGGAGGTGCACAACCCCCAGGGGAGTCTTGTCGGGGTTCATATAGATCAACATAGGGTAGATCTTTAGGCCGACAGTTAGTGAGAGGTTGTTTGGGGCCTGGGCGACCCAGTTGAGACATTTTCCAAGCATACCCGAGGAGTTTATCTGTTATTTTGTATTCAAGTGACGATCCATGAGATCTAACTGACGACTATCATATTTGCTTCCAGTATTATTGTATTTCCTGCTTTTCCAGCATTATATATATATCAATGAGCTGTGTTGTCCTTATTTCGCATGCATTGTCTTATACTGCTAAAACACACAATAAATTGGAGCACACATGCAAAAATCACCAAGAATCTCAAACAGTAACTCAAACGCATTCAAAAACCCCCAGAGTATCAGATTCAATAGCCCAAACTGTAGTTTAGCAATAGATATCCAGATCAGTTGGATCAGGGATATTTCACACACCCTAGCCATTGGGAGGACCACACAGATTCTTCATCAGTATTCAGTAGCACTATACATATCCAGAGCAACCGTGGTGCACTTCAACAGGGTGAGGGCATGAGGGTTCGAGAGGCATTGGGAGTTAGCCAGGCCCAACCATGGTACATTTAGCAGATTCCTTCCGACCCATTAGAGGAGGAATTAAGGCGCTTCTTTTGAGACAGTTATTGAGCCATTCCGGTGTGGGAATAGTCGAGGGCGCATTTCCCAGCAAGAAAGTGCGCAACACTTGACGAGATACAGTTGGGGTTCTAGAGGGATCACCGGACCAAATTAGAGAAATCCCTTCTGACCCAGTACAAAGGAGACCAGGGCGCACACATTGAGCTAGTCATATCCATATTCCAACAGTGAGATCAACTAGGACGCACTAGTTGGGCTTAGGAGGTGCGCAACCCTCAGGGGAGTCCAACCGAGGTTCATACAGATCAACAAAGGGAAGATCTTCAAGCCGACAGTCAATGAGAGGTTGTTTGGGGCCAGGGCGACCCAATTGAGACAACTTCCAGGCATATCCGAGGAGTTTAGCCACCAGGGCGAATATTCCAGTCTCCAACAACAGTTGTCGTGGGTGTTTCAGGGTGCATGCAGCAGATCGGGATTTGCATGCAGTAGATCTTCAGTCTCGTCCATAGATATACCTACCTCCATCTTTCCGGGGTATTTTGTCTAGTGTTTTGCTTTGTATTCTAGCTAAGATCCCTCTTTTCATGATCTAGCTGAGGTTATTTCATTTAATTTCCCACATGCAATATTGTAATTCCAATTATTCTGTTTAATAGAAGTTGTTGAGTTGTTCTTTGCTCCAAATCGATTGCATGAATGTTATAAACATATAAACACTACAAAACCGCAATCAGAAACATCTAAAACGCATCGAGAAACCCCCAAAGTATCAGATCTACAGCCGGATCAACAACGTAGCAGTAAATATCCAGATCCGAGGGGTTTGGGATATTTCAGAAAACACCTAAAAACAACCTTTTACAGTTGCATCTAAACATCCCCTTTGCAATTTAGCCACTCTAACTCCTTGTTTATGCAAGATATTCATTAATTTGTCTTAGTTTAATGATTAAAATCAATGAAATTTTAGATTGACTGGTGCCTTGTCCTTGTTTTGGAGTTATGAATGAAAAAGTGTAAGAAAACTACTAACACAAATGAAATAATGCTTGAATCCTACAAGTTCCATTCCTTTAAAAAGTGTAATAAAAACAAGTAAGACTCTATGCTAAGTGATAGAACTTCTAACACGTTTGAACACAAAATATGTTTTCCAAAAGAGAATCTGATTTGATCTTTAATGCCAAGGGTTGAGAAAAGTACAAAGTCTTGGACAAGGGGAACACATCAATGGTCTCAAGGATCTTGGGGAAGCCAATAATCTTCAACTTCTCCACATTAAATGTGATACAATGACAGTGTGAATGTAAAGTCATCCGACCAATACATGAGCACAAGAGCTTTCTCTCAATCACAAGAACTCAAGGCAAAACAATGATAGCAAGGAGGTGAAAGGAATTAAAGCATGGATCCCTTCTTCCTTTTCTTACACTCACTTTTATAGAGAAGAGAAGATCTAACAGAAGAATGAGATCAAGAATAGAAGAAAAGGTGATCAAATTTGGAACACCACTGCAAATAGAAAAATCTTCTACCAATAATAGCCCAAGTAGGGCACTCCTCTAACTTTGTAAATAGATCATGCAAAGTCAAAAGTGGGAGAGTAAGGTTCCCTCATCCTGAATATGGAACAAGCAACTACAAATAGCATGGGAGATATCTTGGAATAACAAAGGCAATGCGCCCTCCTCCTAGGCATAGAAAGGAACTAGAAATAGAACAAGTGGGGCACTTTTCTTCTAAACTTGGAAGCATCTCCATTGGAATATAACATCAAACTCTCTTGAAAAAACACAAGTGGAGCACCCCTTCATGATACAAAAGAGAGTAAGAAACATGGCCAAACTCTCCTTGGGGCACATTTCCCAAGGCTAAATAGAGTCACTTGCTTGATTTACAAGTCAACTTAAAATACTGCATGGCTTGGGGCACAAGGAACATTGAAAATATAAGATAACTTAGAGTGTAAGTCATCCAAAGTCAAGCCACAAGTAAAAACCTCATCCACAAGTAGGGCACACTTCCCTAGGCCAAAAATAGATGAAGTGAAGTAGACAACAAGCAAACATGAAGCATACTCATGTGGTGTACTCTAGCGTAGAATAGAAAGTGTGAACTAAAGTCAAACTCCACTGAACCGAATCGAACTGAAGTGGAATTCAATTCCAATAAAAATTCAATTGAATTGAACTCTACTTAGCTCAACTGAACTAGAGTAAACTAAAAATAGCAGTGGAATTCATCTCTTAAGTAATTCATCCTCCAATGAAATATAGAAAGGTAATGCTTATTGTTGACCGCCTATTCAGCTAGGGGGTCAACTCATGTACCATGAAGATATGCATCATCAGATGCAAGTATGTCGAAGACAATATTGGTTCTACTTGGGCATTTTATGCCTCCAGCAAAAAAATTTGTAAACGAAATTTCCACACCCCTGCGTGGGTTAATAATGTAATAAGTCTACATGGATCATAGTTAGGTNAGGTACCTTGGGATGTTTTCATTGGGAGAGTTCTTTTCACCGAGGGTTTTTTATCCTCAGGTTGTCAACTGAGCTTTTTAGCCTGGTTGATTTCCCATGAGTTTTTCCCTCACACATGCAATAATTCCTTCAAAGTGGTGAACGACGTTCTAATGGTCTCATCCTTTGGTAGCTATTTTTTAGGAATGATGTAAATGACCATGCTAGACATTGTAGAAAGTTTTGCGGAATTTCGTCGAGTCTAGATAGGTTTTTTTTAATTAATTAAATTTAATTAATTT
>SNQJ01S0030802.1:0-20565 GCA_010110895.2 Picea sitchensis
TTCATCAAGAGTCCAAGTAGGATTTTCTGGAGGCTTATTTGGTGTAGAAGTTCCCTTTTTTGGTGGCATGTTGGCCAAGTATCACTTTAAACCTTGATTTTGAGGTGGTTCTGCTAGACACTATTCCTTTTACTGTATCTCCAAAATTTCGTCCCTTCTGAGTATGATCTTTTATTTTTTGTAGGTCTCTGATATTTCTTCTCTTCAATGCCCCAGGTCTGATAAAAATTGGATGTGCCAAGTGGAATTTACGGTAAATTCCCCACAAATTGCTGATTTTTGGCCTTTCCAGAAGATCTCACTTGTATAGCATGCCCCGCACAAAATAATTGATATACAATTCTAAAACTCATACAAAAACTACTATGGGCTGTCCACTATCCAATGCAACTAGTCTCACTCAATTTGGATACTCTAGGAAGATTTTATGATTGTTTTACTTGGAACACCTGCTTGAGACTAGTCAATAGGACTAGTTAGATACCCTATCTTCCATAGGGTGTATATAAAAATTTAAGATGACCCAAGAGATGAAATTTCTACCATGGATACCTTACTAATTTCTGAGAATAGCCTCCATATTTCAGGGTCTGAAACATTGCAAAAAAGGATTTATAGCGAAAATTCTACAATGACTCAATTCAGGATGATTCCAGAACCCTATCTTAAAAATGTTGTATCTCCGCAAGTATAAGGCCTCAGGAGCTGAATTTTTAACCCAACGTACCTTGATTCGTCTAATAAATATTCTCCAAGCCATTCCTTTTGAATCATTGTAGAAAACAAGTTATAGAAAAAATTCCACGGTGTCTCATATGTAGCAGCGAAACCCCAAGACCTTGAGCTCTGATACCATATGTTAAGAACCAAATATCAATATAGCATAAAAAAACCTTAGAATAAGTACTCAATGCCTTGAAAAAGAGATAATTTCAGATAATAAACCTCTTCGAGGGGGCAACCTCCTTTTACCCCACATAAATGTTCAAGTACAAGATGATTCCAAATGAAAATGTCTCCTTGGTATATATAGAAGACTAGGAGGTATAATTACAACTAATGGAATAAAGCCGACATAAAAAAAAATAACATTACTAATGTAATATGCCCCAATTAAGGGGTAATGAGCCAATATTACGGCTTAACATTTAATGATGAAATTAATATCAACATAGTATGCGGATGGAAAAGCAAAGGTAGCCAAGAGTGGATTGGCTAGAAAATAGCTCAGGGAAGAAATAATCATGTATAGTGATTACAGTGAGAGCACAAAAAGGGATGCAAGAATCCAGTAAGACTTGCGGAACTTCTAGGAACAACAAGGAAAATTGTACATGAAGAAAGAGGTTGAATAAATTGTTGTAGAAACAAGCATGATATGACCTGTTGGACAACCATACTTAGCACAATAAATTGGCATGCAAATGCATTTATGAGCATGCTGATGATACATTATTATTGCATATAAATATGCATTGATGACTGAAGATTTATTAATATACATGAATAATATAATAAGACTAGGATTAGTCTATTGATTGAATATATATTAATATGAAAGTTGCTAATTGTAGTTGTTGTACCTGGCAAGAGAGAATTTTTGCATGATTGTAGGTGTTTCTAATAATGTTGCTGCATATGGAAGGGAGAAACATAAAGTTGAAGTGTGGATTACAAGGTTTATAACATAGGCATGAGAGCTTCTATTGTTATCATCTATCCAGGTAGCACTAAATTTGTTTAATGGTAGCTATGTAGGCATGTGTTTTTGCTAAAGGAAATTTTGGTAAGACTTTCCTCAGTGAGAGTTTATTTTATCACATTATAGTATTATTGAATGCATTAATGATAATAAGATACCACTAGGTGTGGTAAAGGCTGGAGGCATGTAATAATTATCAAAGATTCTTAGCTTTTGAATGCATATAATGACATAGTAGCATGTCATGTTAATTTGATTATGAGGTAATAACCAAAGAAACAAAAGGTATGAACTTGTTATAGGAATGGATGCCAAAAAATATAGTCATGTATGAGACCATGACATGGTTGGTTATGGAAAGGTTTGATTATGGAAATGGTATGTACAACATTGATATCCAATGAAATTCCTAATTACAATTAATATTTGGACTGCAACCTCTGGCTAACACTAATGAACACCAGAAAATGATATTCTTGGTGTAGTGCTCGGGTCGAAAAGGAAGGCATCCAAATAGTTGAGCAGGAAATAGGAAGTGTATGGAGAATATGTCAAGGCATTGACCAAAATTTCCATTTTATCAATGGTGAGATACATGACTTAAATATAGAGCATTATAAAAATCATTGGAAAGATGCATTGATTAGATATGCTTTGAGAGTTGCACTCATGCCTAGTAAGTGGTAGAGTTGCACTTATGCATGATAAAATTGTGATGCTCGAGTGCATTGTTGAATGCATTTTTTGATTGTATGCATCCATGATATTTAATGAAAATAATCATGCTAACAGCTAAAATGTTACAATTATTACTAACTCATTGAGATGAGGACATTCAAGGGTTGTTAGACACTGCAACAAGAAAGTTGCAAGTCAAGTAGTCACATGAGCATTGACTACAATAAATTTATGTTCAGGAAATAGAGTAATAATTGCTAGGAAAAAGGAAAGTATAATTGTTGAAAATTCCTATGCAGAGAAATATAATTCATTCTATTTAATAAATAGTTTGATGGATATGATTGAATTTTTAAGTGTAGACAATTCTGAAATCACTTGTGAGCCTTTGCAAGTATTACAATAAATTTTTATGGTACATTAAATACTAATCATCTATTTGGTTGAATGCAAATTAGAAAGATGGCAGGAAAAGTGGTCTCAAATGTGGCACTGTTGAAATCCATAAGAAAGACTAAATCATGTTGTTGCAACAACCAAGAAAATTATGAGAGGGAATCTCATACTTGGGGAAAAGTTGAATTTTCTTATGAAATGAATTTGAATTTCTAAATGAAGTTTTTATAATATTCTCTCATAATGACTGTATGCATGTGATATAGATGAGATAATATTTATTGAAGTTGGAATGCTTTGGAAGAAAAACTTGTATTGAAGACACTAGGGCTCTATAAATATAGAACCTTGGTGGGTTAAAGGTAATGAGTTAGCGCTCTCATTGGGTGTGAAATCCTTGGAAAGATGGATCACTGAGGGACTATGTAGCAGTGAAGGGATACCTGAGAATGGAAGGATGAGTGCAACAAGGAAGAGGAAACTCAAAGATGTTTATGGCATGGTAGTTGTAATCATGATGGTGTGTCAAATGGAACAATGAGATGAATTATTGCCTGAAGTAGCTCTATGGAAAATAGAAAATGACTTATAGTTGTAGTATGAATGCATGATGTTGGTTCTTGAAAACATAGCACCAAGTGGATAACAAGCTTCATTATAAAAGGAATGGATCTTTTTGATGCATTTTGAATTGAACTTGGTATATAATGCACTGAGGACAATGCATAAATAAGGGGGAGGGGAGTGTAATACCCCTAGGTCAAGCCCCAATTGTAAATGTAAATGCAATTATAGATATCAATTGGTGAGATGATGGAACAAGATCTTTGATGGTTCTACATGCATTGAGTCAGTGCACATGAATCTCACATCAAAGGGGTGTGCACAGTTTTAAATAAATATAGCACGCATTTTAATGTATCTAGCGAGCACCTGTGTAAGTGTGCAAGAATGGCGCCCTAAAAGAAGAATAGCTCTATGTACGTAACATGCACCAATGTAAGTGTGAAAGGATAATGCACTAAAAATAAGAATGTGCACATTCTAGAAGAAGTTTGGTGTGATGTGCCCAGCCTGGGTGGCTGGGTATGTTACAAAATTGTATTAGAGCATAGTTTTCAACACTGAGCCTGGATGGGCCGAATTAGCATAATATCGAAACAAATTCTCACAGATAATTGAATTTAGGAGTGGCTAAATTTTAAGTTACAGTGCATCCATGACGAAAAAATTGAAGCAATTGAGTGGAATTGGGTAAAATCCCCAATTTCTGTTGTTAAATTCATGGAGAATTTGGGAAACATTCACAACCAGAGTATCAACCAACAACACACATAATCAATTTTTGTTGCAGAAGGTTGAATTTGGGTGTATGGGAGTGAAATTGAACAAAGTTCATGGTTTCAAAATGCCCATGGAGGAAATTGGGTGAATTTGGACAAAATCCCAATTTATGCATCAAAATTTATGGAAAATAAGTTAAGTGTCAAATTTATTATGCACACTAAGTAGTAGTGATTCATAGAAAAATAAAGGTTCATAGGTGTGCGCATTAAAATTGGGTATTGCATTGTGTAGAACTGGTGATGTGGAAGAATAGTGTTTCCTAGGTATGCACACTAAAAATTGGATGTTATGCAAGAAATAAGGGTGCACAGGATATGCACATTAAGTTTTGGTGTTCCGTCGTGTATAACCGGTGACGTGCGCAGATTATAGGTGTGCGGTCAAGCGTGATAATGTTTGAGAATCGTAGAGTGAATATTTGTGGCATGCAAATAATAATGTGATGGGAAAAGTGTGTGCTTGAAGTGTTGGTAGAGTGCAGTTCAAATTTTTGGATGTGCGCGCAACATTGTACTTATGGTGCGCATAGAGTATTGGTGCATGACACAAATGTCATTCTTAGTAGATAATTGGTGCGTGATATAATAATGGTATATAGGGAATAGTGACATGCAGTAGGAACACACTAAACCCTGGTGTGGTGTGTTGTAGTGCTGGCAGTGCACGCAGAGTATTGGTGTGCAACACAAAAGTTGTTCTCAATAGAGATTGGCGCAAATCAAAAAAATATGTAGACTGGATATATATGTGTGGTACATGTGCTACATTTAGCATGGTGTATGTTAAACTAGCGCATGCTAATTATGATTTATAATTGAGAAGTAGTGCACGTGAAGCTGATTGGGCAATTAATCTCTCTAGGAAATCAGAAGAAAGAATTCTGATGCTTTATGGAAATAAAATTGTGTATAACCTCATGAACTTGCTAAAAATGTTTTATCCTAACAAATTTTGTTGGCTGCACATTTTTCAAATTTAACAACATTTAGATCAGAACATGATCAACACATGTTTAGAATCATGGAAGATGTGTAGGGAGTTTACAACCATGAAGAAGATATCAGAGGAATGTATGTCCATATGTGTAATGAAGGTACAAATTCAAATGGACATGGAGAAAGTAAGGAAGAAAGAATGAACTTGGTAGAGACCATAAAAAGTTTGCCAAAGGATGCCTTGAGATACAAATATGAGAATGAGAGGCTTATTGTAATATTCCAGATATGAAAAAGTACGCAGAACAAAAATAAATAGCTAGAAATGGAAGATGAACAACAATATAACCAGAACAACACCACAATAATACCAAAATGATACCAGAATAACACTAGAAAAAGCACTTTGATTACTGAGAGAAATTTTCACTTGCCTCTTTGAGGGGGAAACCTCCTGCAGAGTAGAGCTCTATTACAATAATATCCAAGAAAAAAGTTCTCATACCCTTGACTTCTATTTATACTAAATATCTCTATCAAAAGAACCATCTAGAGGAAGATCCTTCTAGAAGCGGAAGCTTCTGTTAGTTCTTCTTACATTGGACTTATTCTTCCTTATTTCTAGGCATTATTAATATTGACCTTTATTACATTGAAATATTTTATTCTACTTGCGTGGGGGGTTAGGTCCCTAACATGTCCTCCCCCTTAAAAACAACATTGTCCTCAAGGCTTGAGATGTGGAAATTGCTGCAGAATGGTAGTTGGTTCCCCAGTGGCATCTGTTGGACTTGTATCTTTCCATTGGACTAACACTTCCTTGATGGTTCGTTGACGTAGAAGAAACTCACGCTGGTCCAAAAATGCTTGTGGTTGTAGCCAAATGGAGCCTTCTTCATCCAACTCGGGAAGGTTGGTTTGAGTTTGGTAGTTAGTTCCAATCACCTTCTTTAAGCAGGAAACATGAAAAAGAAGATGGAGCTTAGAATGAATGGGAAAAGTTAAATGATAGGCCACCTTTCCCACATGCTTGGGAACGATATAAGGACCATACAATTTGGGCAGAAGTTTCTGACAATGGTCAACCTTGAAGGAATTTTGCTTGTAAGGTTGCAGTCGAAGAAACACCTGATCCCCTTCTGCAAATTGACATTTAGAGCGACCTTGATCTACTTGTTTCTTCAAGTGATTCTGGTCCATGAACAAACTCTCTTTGAGGGTACGAAGAATGGTCTCTCAAACTGTAAGCGTTTGGTCGATCGCCTGGACCTTCGAGACATCTGATAAATATGAGAGAAATGAAAGTGGATTTTGTCCATATACTGCTTCAAAAGGAGTAATGCGGGTAGCTATATGGTACGAAGTGTTGCTCCACCATTCAACTAATGGTAACCATTGAGCCCACTGATTTTTCCTTTCCGAGGCAAAACACCTCAAATATGTTTCCAAACACTTGTTGACAACTTCAGTTTGACCATCAGTCTGGGGATGATAAGTTGTGCTGAGATGCAATTGGGTACCTTGTAGCTTGAACAGTTCTTGCCAAAAATTGTTGGTGAAAGTTGGGTCGCGATCATAAACAATAGAATGCAGCATGCCATGAAGCTTGAAGACCTGATCCATGAAACATTGAGCCACGATGGATGTTGTAAATGGGTGTTGAAGAGCACATAAATGAGCATAATTGGAAAGACAATCAACTACCACCATGATGAATGATTTATTGTCCGATTTAGGTAACCCTACAATAAAATCCATAGAGATATCCCGCCAAATAGCAGGTGGAATTGGAAACGGTTGTAGTGTGCCAGGAGATTTGAAGGTTTCTCCCTTGTTGTGCTGACACCCATCACATTTAACCACAAAATTATGAATGTCATGTTTCATACCATCCTAGAAAAAATAATGTTTGACCCAGTCATAGGTTTTGGTAAACCTGGAGTGGCTAGTGGTGTGTGTAGCATGAAGCTCAGAAAGTACCATGGATTTAAGTTTTGACTGTTTACTTAAATACAAACAACCTTTGTATCGAAACTCATCATGGAGCCAAGAGTACCCTGGGGAAACTAGAGAATTGGATTTCAATTTTTTTATCAGATGCAAACTCTTGGGATCGTGTAGCCATTCCTGGCGAACAAATTGGAGCCAATCTGGTACAATGAAGGAGAGAGAAAAAATAGACCCTTCATCTTCATATTTTATGGAAAGTGCATCAACACCCACATTGTCTTTCCCTTTCTTGTAAATGATCTCATAATAATATCCAAAGAGCTTAGTCACCCATTTTTGTTTATCTGGGGAGAAAATGTGTTGTTACAGAAAATACTTGAGGATTTGATGATTTGTCTTAATTTGGAAGTGTTTCCCCAATAGATAAGGGCGCTAAAGATCAATGACATGAAAAATAGCTGACATTTCCTTTTCATAGATTGATTTTCCCAAATTTCATTTAGACAATTGTTTGCTGGTAAAGGCCAAAGGCCGACCCTCTTGCATAAGGACAACGCCAATTCCTTTCCCTAAAGCATCACATTCTAGGACAAAGGTCTTTTTGAAATCAGGAAGGGCCAGGACTGGAGTGGTGCACATGGACATATTCAAGGTTTGAAAAGCATGAGAAGCTGCTGGAGTCTAAGTGAAAGAATTCTTTTTAAGGAGTGCAGTGAGAGGTGCCACAATCTTTCCATAATTCTTAACAAACTTGTGTAATAACCTGCTAAGCCCAGAAATCCATGCAATCTTTTGAGAGCCTTTGGGTGAGGCCAATATTTCATAGCTTCAATCTTTTTAGGATCCACCCTGATGCCTTCCTTGCCAACAAGATGACCCAAGTACTCGACTTCCGAGGTGTCAAAAGCACATTTATATTGTTTCAGGAAAAGTTGGTGCTGAGATAGTAGATGGAAAACTCGATCCACGCGAGAAAGATGCTATGTCCAGTTTTTTCTATAGATGAGGATATTATTAAAGAAAACTAAGACAAAATGACAGAGAAAAGGACAAAATACATGATTCATGAGGATTTCAAAAGTGGAGGGAGCATTACACAACTCAAAGGGCATGAACAAAAAATCATAGTGGCCCTCATGAGATCTAAAGGAAGTCTTAGGAATGTCTTCCTCTTCATCCGGATATGGTGGTAGACAAAACGAAGATCAAGTTTAGTAAAGAACTAGGCACCACTCAATTCATCCAAGAGGTCATCAATGATAGGAATGGGAAATTTGTCTTTAATGGTGAGTTTGTTGAGGGCACAGAAGTCAGGACACATGCACCAAGAAAATTATTTCTTAAGGCCCATGACCACAAGAGAAGAGTATGGGATCGTACTAGGGCAGATAACACCTGCATTGAGCAGTTCTTGAACCATTTTCTCCATTTCATTTTTTTGGGAAAAAGGGCGACGATAGGGACGAATATTGGGAGGAAGGCTTCCTGGGACAAGGGGAATGGAATGATCATGAACACCATGGGAAGGAGGGAGTCCCTGGGGAGTGGGAAAAACCACTTGATGTTTAGAGAGGATGGATTGGAGGTCCTGCGACACATAGGGCATCTTAGTTGCTTGCATGGCATGGAGTTGGGAAATAATGCTAGAATGACCTTTTTTTAGCACCTTTTCCATGCGATGGGAACTAATGATCTCTGGGGAACCAGAGGTGATGCCTTAGAACTTATATTGGTGGCCCTCCTGGTCGAATTACATGGTTAATTCCTTAAAATCCATGAGAATGGGACCCAAATTCCTTAGTCATTTTGCACCCAACACAATGTCACAACCACCCATGTTGATATAAAACATATGAGATTTCAGGTGGTATTCACCAATTTGAAGATGCACATTTTCACAAAACCCTCCACATTTCATGTAACTCCCATTGGCAATCATGATTTGGAAATTATTGACTGCAAAGATATAGAAATTAGTTTCTTGGGAAATGCAATGATGAATAAAATTATGGGTGCGTCCACTATCAACAAGAATGATAAAATTCCTATGCTTGATGTAACCACTTAGCTTGAGGGTTTGGGGAGCAGAGAAGTCAACGAGAGAATTTAGGGAAATGACCGGTTCTACTTCAGGAGAGTCTGAGGGAGGGGTTATGTCAGTGGGTTTAGGTGACACAGACACAAGGGGAGCCTCAACGTCCTCTTCCAAAACATCCTCCGAGATGGCCATAAAAAGATTTTGTTCCTTACACTTGTGTCCCATAAAATATTTGTCATCACAATTATAACAAAGGCCTTTGAGTTGGCATTTATCCATTTTGGCCCTGGTCAATTTTTGGATCTTTAGTGGAGTAGAAGGAGGAGTGGGATTTACTAGTTTAGTGCGAGGAATAAAGGAGGGTTTTCAGTTTTGAGAAGAGACAACCTTTTTTTCTTCCTTATCTTTTTTAGTAGCCTCCACCCAACTCTGAGGCTGAGCCATGAGGACATGGGAACGAATCTCATCCTTGAGGCCATTGATAAAACATTCTCATAAAAAATCATCAAACATGCCCTCTATACGAAAATCTAGTCACTCAAAAGCAACTATAAAGTCTTCCACTGTGCCAAATTGTTTCAACTTTGTCAAATGACCTAAATGGTTGGTGTCAATGTCAAAGCGTTCATAAATATCTGCCACACAGTGTGTCCAAGCAAGATACCCTTGGCGAGCATTTTTTCTCCATTCCTACCATTGCCAATGTTCTTGATATAGATGGAGAACATTATATCGGAGTTTGGCCAAGTCATCCGTAATGCCGTACAAAGATAAATAATGTTCCATTTGAGTTACCCAACCAGTGGGATCCAATCCATCAAATTTGGTCACATCCACACGTGGAAGGCATAGGTTACGCTAAAAGTGATGGGGATGAAAATTCTAGGAATGAGAGAAAGTTTCTACTTCGGTATGCAAAGGTGGGTCAGACAAGGGAGGATCTGTAGGGATATGCAGCTTGGTGAGATCATCATAGTGACATATTCAAGATGGGTAGAATGTCTTGTTTGAGGTCTTGTTTGAGTTCCTCGATCAAGGCAACGATGGAGAAATGTATGTTTTTATTGATGGTGGAAATACTGGCACTGAGTTGTCTCACTTCTTGTTGGGTCTCTGCGAAACTAGAGTGCAAGGTATTGAAGAGAGCTTCCAAGTCTTGGGTATGGGTATGGGCCATGATGATGAGGGAACCGAAAAGAGGTGGGTGGGGTCACACAGAAAGATACATACATACATACATACACATATATATATATAATGATAGGTATGAATGCGATAAGGGCGAAGAGAGAAGTCCAATGGAATAGGTCTCAAATAATGGTGCTAACAGGAGTTATACTCTGATCTGAAGAATACTGCAATGATGAAAGGCCGAAATGCTTAACAGGAAAAAATGTGTAGTAATTTGGCAACTTGAATGCAGGAGACATAGTTGCACAACAATAGATCTTGTTTGTTCTATTTTTGTTTCCATCCCCAAAGGTTATATATTCAAGGGTTCTACAAAAAAGGGTTTTCCCTGTGCTATAGCTCTCGGATATATGTGTTGGGTCCAACAGTATTACTCGATCCAATATCTCAGGGCACTAACTAAGGAGGCTAGACTGTGCCCTTAGCCATACTACCTGACTACCTAGGTACTAGAGAGTATCTTCCTAAGTGCTTTTCTTGGTGTCACTATAGCAGTCAAGCTGCCGATCGATTTATCTATGGAGCGATTCAGGAGATCTAGGTCGATCTGTATACAAGTGTTGTCTGATGCATTGCCACTCGAAGGGGTACCAATAGGGGTTACAAGGGTGGCCAACAAATGTGCTCTTAAGTACCACTTGTATTTCCTGCATGTATGAATCCCCAACCGCAGGTTTATGTGCGTAATGACATATATATTTAGATTAAAGATGCTCGAATACGTCTCTATCCTGAAAAAAATTAACCCACAATTTTCTACCAAGGAAGGTGCTCTAATACCACTTGTAATATTCTAGATATAAAAAAGGATGCAGAACAGAAATAGATAGAAATGGAAGATGAACAACAATATAACCAAAACAACACCACAATAATACCAAAATGATACCAGAATAACACCGGAAAGAGCACTTTGATTACTGAGAGCAATGTTCACTTGCCTCTTCGAGGGGGAAACCTCCAACAGAGCAGAGCTCTATTACAATAATATCCGAGAAAAAAGTTCTCATACCCTCGACTCCTATTTATACTAAATATGTCTATCAAATGAACCATCTAGAGGAAGATCCTTCTAGAAGCGCAAGCTTCTATTAGGTCTTCTTACATTAGACTTGTTCTTCCTTATTTCTAGGCCTTATTAATATTGACCTTTATTGCATCGAACTATATTATTCTACCTACGTGAGGGGTTAGGTCCCTAACAATTATTAAAGCCAAGGAACAACAAGAAGACTTTAACATCAAGTTAATGCAAAGCTTGGACATAATAGAGAAGAATATGGATAAGGAGACAGAGTCAAACAGATCAGGGAGCCCTAAGTCTCATGATAAGAGGGGAAGAACAATGCACGACAAAAGTGTTGGAAAACATCACCATCACTCTCCAAGGCATTCGACTAGGAGAGCGTGCAATAGTGCAAGTCCATCTCTTGTCAAGAAGAAAAAGAAGAAGTCTGGAGTGGATGAACTTTAGGGGGAAATGAACAAAATCAAGCCTCCTACTTTTGATGGTGAACACAAGAAGGATGAGGATGCATAGACATGGCTGCTGAATATGAGAGAGTATTTTCAGTTGCATAATTACTCTTCACAGGTAGAAGGTAGAATTGCTATTTATCAACTCAAGGGAAAATAATCAATGTGGTGGGACCAATATGTGAAAGTACAACACATTAATGAGAAGAAGGGGTCTTGGAGGGAATTCAAGAGGTATTTTCAAAGGAAATACTTGACTAAGAGATACTATGATAATAAAATGAAGGAATTCTTTGAATTGAAGCTTGGGAGTATGACCATAGATGAATATGAAAGGAGGTTTTTCGAGCTGCTGAAATATGTTTCCTTCATCAAGTATGAGGAAGTTAAGATTAAGAGATATTTGAGTGGGTTTCTATCATTTATCACTAACATGATACAATACGATGATCCCCAAAAATTGGAGGAAACTGTAAGAAGGGATAAGTGTATTTATGATCAGCATAAGGGGAAAACAACTTACCAAAAATATTGGGAAGACAAGAAGAAAGGCAAAATGGAAAAGAGGAATAAGGGGGCCAAGCCACCATTCTTCATAAATAACTATCAAGAACAACCAACTTCTAATAATCCAAAATGACAGAGTCATTGGGACAAAGACCAAGGAAACCACCTATTCAATGTTGGGGTTGTAAGGGAGATCACATGTACAGAGATTGCCCTCACAGAAGTAAAAGAGTGAAGTCTTCTCACAATGTGCATCAAGGTGAAACAATGGAGGACATGGGAAGAAGTGTACCTAAGATCTATGCAGCTCTGGACAAAAAGAAAGATGAGTTTCAATCACATATGATTCAAGTGGAAGGTAATATTAATAACCAACTCATTTCCATTTTAATTGATTCATGAGCTAGTCATAGTTATCTAGATCCTAAGTTGGTGGAGAGATTTCAATTGCCAAGAAGCAAGCTTGGAAAACCTTGGATGGTGCAGCTAGCTACAGGAGCTAAAATAAAAATTAATGAGATGGTTAAAGAATGTCTAATGAGCATGAATGGAATGAGCACCAACGTAGTGTTGAACATCATATCCTTAGATTGGACTATGATTTCCTAATTGGTATGGATTGGTTGGACCAATACCATGTTGCCCTAGACTGTTATAATAAGGAATTTAATTTCTTGGATGAGGAAGGAAACTTAAGGAAAGTACAAGGAATTCCCAGAGTAGTAACTATCAGGGAAGTTTCAGCCTTGCAGCTGAAGAAAATTTACAGGAAAGGGTATCAAATATTTTCCGCACAAATGGAAGAGACACCTAAATATAAGGTACCAAATATTAAAGATTATGCAGTCCTAAAATATTTTGAAGATGTATTCAAGGAAATACTAGGATTTCCACCTATGAGGGATATTGATTTCTCCATTAATTTGATGTCGAGAGAAACTCCAGTATCAACTTATAGGATGAATACACTAGAACTGAAGAAATTGCAAATGCAACTTGAAGAGCTATTGAAGAAGCAGTATATATGCCCAAGTGTGTCACCATGGGGTGCCCTAGTATTATTTTTGAAGAAAAATGATGGAACCTTAATACTTTTCATATACTTCATACAATTGAACAAGGTCACTGTGAATAACAAGTATCCTTTGCCAAGGATATATGAACTCTTTGATCAGCTGAAAGATGCAAAAATATTCTCGAAGATTGATCTAAGTTCGGGCTATTATCAGGTAAGAATTAAAGAAAAATACATCAACAAGACTTCTCTCAGAACATGGTATGGACATTGTGAGTTCACAGTGGTGCCATTTGGGTCAACGAATGCACCAGTTGTCTTCATGTGTCTCATGAATGGTGTATTCAGGAATTACTTAGACAAGTTTTTCATTCTCTTCTTGGATAACATTTGATATATTATAAGTTAGAGGAAGAGCATGAGAAACACTTGAAAATGGTGTTATAGATATTGAAAGAGCATCAGTTGTATGCCAAATTGAGCAAGTTTTCATTTTATTAGAAGAAAATTCATTACTCATGCCATATTATTTCAGAGGAAGGGATAACAATATATCCTGGAAAGATAAAGGCCATTGAGGGATGGAAAACACCAAGGAATGTAATAGAGGTGAGATCATTCATGGGTATTTCAGGTTACTATATGATATTTATTGAATGTTTCTCAAATATTGTGCACCTAATCACTTCCTTGCAGAAGAAAGGTGTGAAGTTTGAGTGGACACAAGATTGTGAAAGAAGTTTCCAACACTTGAATAATTTATTAATAAGTGCCCCAATATTGAGGATTGTTGATCCAACCGAAGATTTTGTTGTATGCATTGATGCATGTAAAGAAAGACTTGGTGGAGTCCTTAGTCAAGATGGGTATGTAGTGTGCTATGAATCAAGGAAGTTGAAGGAGCATGAAAGGCACTATGTTACTCATGATTTGGAGTTGGAAGACATAGTGCGTGCCTTGAATATGTGGAGGCACTACCTCATGGGGAAAACATTTGCATTAAGGATAGGCCCTAGTGGTCTGAAATAGTTGTTTGGACAACCTAGTCTAAATTCTAGACAAAGTAGATGTCTATGTTTCCTCAATGAATATGATTTTGATATAAATCATATCAAAGGAAAAGAGAACAAGGTGGTTGATGCACTTATCAGGAGGGTGCATGAGATGCATGCTACAACCATTATAATGTACCAATAAAATTTGAAACATAGAATCCTAGAAGCTGGAAAACCAGATCAGAAATACATTGAGGTAAAATAAAAACTTAAACAAAGTAAATTACAAAAGAAAGTTGAAGGCTATAAGATAGGAAATGATGGAATCCTCATGTACAGGGGCAGGATTTATGTGCCAAATTTTCAAGAATTGAAAAATATGATATTGGGATAAATTCATAATGTGCCTTATGTTGGACACCCAGGTTACTAGAAAACAATTGCAGCTATCAAGGGTCAATATTGTTAGCCTCATAATCCTAAAGTTCTATAGTCTAAGTATTTTCTAGTATAAATGTTTTTAGAAATTAATTTATTCTAGTTTGTTAGGATAAGGACACCCAGCTTCTATGTAAAGGACACCTATCATACTCATGTGATTATGTGATTGGTTGTTCTCCTAGTTTTTAGTTTAGAGTTAAGTGATATAAACAAGCTCCTTCTTCAAGTGAGGTTAAGGAGTAGATTATGAATTTGAGATTGTAATCACTTTTTCCTTATTAATAAAATTACGTGTCTGAGGACACTTTGTCAACATGGTATCGGAGCCATGGTGAAATGGTGATGGAAGGATTGGTGATGGATTGAGGAAGCAAGGAAGTCTCCACAACATCAACTTGTATCTCTTCAAATTCAATTGCAACGATACTAAGGTAAACTGTTGTTATTTTTAATAAGGAAAGTGTTTTTTTTTAAAGACTATAAAATTTTATAGATCTACCATTTCATAGATTGTAGATCCATTGTCTCTTCATTAAAATGACTCATTTGTTAAAATTGCTTCAGATCTCTATAAATCTGGAAATTTCTTGTTAAAGAGAGATATAGATCTTGATAAATCTTAATCTGCATTCTTCAGATCTGTGTAAAGTGCTACAGATATACTTAAATCTGGCAATCTGGTTTTCTATTTTTTTTTTATACTAGCTCTAGCCATATTTTTTCTGTTAGTACGAGATCTGCATCACTTTTCTACTGCAGCAATCCCATTCATATCAAGAATTTCAATGGATATGGTACTACTGTAGTTGAAGAAGAGTCGTTCTATGTATTCGATCCCTTGCCCTCCTACGAATTAATTGGGTGAAACCCATGTGCCTCTTGTTCATTCCCATTACTGGTGAAACACGCCCACCAGAACATTTATCTATTGCCTACGGATCATGTGATCACTGTTGCAGTTTGCAATTGGTAAGAAAAGGTATCAGATACGAAGATCGCTTGTATTTGCCATGAAACACAACCCATAGAAAAAGTTATTCTCCTTCCAAGCCATTCTTCTCGGGCTAGATTTTGTTAGTGAGACTTGCTGGCCTGGATTTGGCTTTGGTAGGGCACTTGCAGATGATCCATAGGAACAAACTGGGGTAGCATCGAAAACAACCGATCATCTACAAAAATTGGTGCCAAGGCCATTGCCAATAACACAGATCTGGCCATGATTCGCGTAACAGAAGATCGGACAATCAAATTGTGCCCTCCTCAGAAGATCAGATAGTTCCCTCCATAGGTCACACCCTTCAAGATCTGATAAAGAAACATTATTCTGTTGAACATAATGATCTGATATTTCATTCGCTTTCTCGACTTCCTGCCAATCCTGGTTGCTGCTAACAAACTCACCATAGTTGCCCGCCTTCAAACAACAAAGTTAAACCGAGAAAGAGATACAATAGGGGAATCAACCGAATGTGTTATTTATATTATAAATAATATGAATCTCCGACTGTTGGGAATGTGAGAGATTCCATACGAAGGAGCCACCCCTTATGTACATTTCTGTTACTTATGATCATCGACTCATTAATGAAAGAGAGGTTGTTTACTTCATTCAACGTGTCAAGGATATAGTTGAGGATCCATAGAGGCTTCTGCTTGATATCTAATATGATTGCAAACTCTGACTAGAGGGAGATGAGATCTTACCAAAGACATGAATGATGAAGATTTTTTCCTGAATAATTTTTAGGCCAGTTTCTTTTGATCTACACGTGTACTGCATCATATTTATTTTATTTTATGACATTTCATTGTTAGAGTGTTAGTTATGAAGAATCTGAGGTGATGCAGATATTACTATGTTTGTTATCACCGTAATATACAGATCTGGGTACATTTGGGTACTCTGAGAAGTTCACATCACATTTGGACATTTTTGTCGGCTTTTCAAGGGCATGTGCAGGTATTCAAGAGATAGAGTTTTGCAGCAATGGACACATAGTTGTGGATTATAGTGCAACCTCAACTAGTCCCATGCTAGCTATCACGCCCTCCATGCATAAAATATATGCTTTTTACCATTAAGAAGGTTTTTTTTTTTTTGGAATTATTAAAGATTCTTGTTCAAGGGGGGGCACATTCTTTTTTTTTTATAAGACTATAAGTCTTGTAAAAGGAAAATTTCGAAAGTTTTTTATTGTAATCTTTAATCTCAGAGGTTAAGAAGATTCTAGTGAAATACTCTCTCAAACTTCTTTTCAACGAGACTTTTAAAGGGTCAAGGCCAAGCCCTTTAAAGTGCTCCTTTTTTTTGCGTGGACTGTGCACTCTTTCTTTTTGGTGCCTTGTGTTTTTTTGATGACTATTTAGTGTGGTGGTGTGATCACTAACTTACAATCCTTTAAATAAGGCAATCTATCATCATGTCAAAATTAATCAACCTATTCACTGAATCCAACAAGTTAGATGGACCCAAGAACTACAAAACTTGGAGTAGGCACATGTGTAACACTTTGGTCTATAATGAATTATGGCGTCATATATGTGATGGTGATACTGCTCCAACTAAGCCCACCAATGCTACTTCTTTAGTCAAATGGAATTTGAAAGATGAAAAAGCACTTGCTTTACTATGTTCTTCTGTAACTGAACAAATGTTTGTTCATATTGAGAATTCCAAAGATGCATGGTCTACTTGGAATATATTAAAGAAGATGTTTGATACTCTTGTTGCGTCTCAAAGAGTTGATCTACAAATGAAATTGCTTCAACAAAGATTAGCAGACAATGGCGATGTACTAGAATACATTTCAAGGATCAAGAACATTCATCTGGAAATCATCAAAGGCGGCTTTTCTAAACTTGAAGATAGTTTTCTAGTCTCCATTGTAATAAATGGCTTACCTCCATCTTATAAGAATTTTCTTGAGACTTTGCAAATAACTGATAAGTTATCTACTATAACTTTTGATACGCTTAGTGAATTGTTGGATTAACATAGTAAAACCTTTGGAAAACAAAAACAATCAGGAGAAGAACTTCTTTACACTAATGCTGAAAGCTCTAAAGAAAGGGAAAAATCAAATTCTCAAAATTTTCAGAATCAGTGTTCTTATCGAGGTCGTAGTAGAGGTCGTGGTCAAGGTAGAGGTCGTAACAATTTTCATCAACAAAATTATCAAAGTAATGCACAGTCAGGAAGAGGTCAAAATTTATGTCAAGTAAGATGTAAAAGATGCTTAAAGATGGGCCATTATGCATCCAATTGTCTTACCAGCAATGATCAATTGCGAAAGTTCAAGCAGATGTCTCAACAATCAACGCAATATGCAGAAGATCAAGATTATCCAGATGATGAAAATGAATGTGTTTTTTCAGCAGTTCAACATGAATATTCATTTGAAAATGATTGGATATTGGACACAGGGGCTACTCAGCATATGACTTATTGCAGAGACTATTTTTGGAATTATAAAGATGATCAATTAAAACCCATTTATTTAGCTGATGATACAACTCATATACCTCAAGGAAGAGGTTCAATAAAAATTTTTATCCATGGGATTGGTGAAAAATGGGTTTCAAATGTTTGGTATGTACCATCTTTTAAGAAAACATTGTTATCCTTAGTAACAATCAGACAAGATGGACATAAAATTGTCATGGAAGATAGTTTGGTACAGATTATGTCAGTGAAGGATAACTTGAAAACAATAATGAATGGATATGAAGATGGAAACTTACTAAGAATGAATGGGAATGTCATCAAAAGAAAGGAAGAAGTTGCAGCAACAACGAATTCTAAAATGTTTTCATTCAGATTATGGCATTTTCGATTTGGTCACTTAAACTTTGAAATTCTTTTGAAACTCAAGTCCCAAGATTTGGTGAAGGGTTTACCAACTTTCAAGAAAGATAATTCCAAGTGTGAAGCTTTTATCTTAGGCAAGAAAAAGTGAGAATCTTTTCCAACCAGCTCATGGTGAGCAACAAAGTATTTGGAGTTGATTCATAGTGATATATGTGGTCCAATGGAATCTTCTTTTAGTGGATGTCGATATTTTATATTGTTCATTGATGACCACACTAGAATGATGTGGGTATAATTTTTAAAGGCCAAGTTTGAAGCTTTTGAAAAGTTTGTAAATTTTCAACACATGGTTGAAAAGGAAACTAGAGGAAAGGTTGTTTCTCTGGGAATTGATAATGGAGGTGAATTCACTTCAACTGAATTCAATGACTATTGTCGAAACAATGGAATTAAGAGGAAATTGACAAATTCCTATACTCCACAGCAGAATGGAGTTACTGAAAGGATGAATAGAACTCTCATGGGCATGACAAGATCTATGATGCAGTTTAAAGGGTTGAGCACAAAATATTGGGCTAAAGCAGTCCATACTGCAGTATATCTCAGAAATCAATCACCTACATTGACTTTAGATGGAAAAACACCTTATGAAGCTTGGTATGGTTTTAAACCCAAGGTAAATCATCTTAGGTTTTTTGGCTCAACATGTTATGCTTTATTTCCTAAGGAAAAGATGACTAAATTAGAAAACTGGAGTATGAAGTGTATCTTCATTGGATACTCTGAGGTAAAGAAAGGGTATAGACTGCTTTCAGATGGAAAATTCATTGTCAGTAGAGATGTAATTTTTGATGAAACTGAAAGTAACAGTTCAGATGAGATTAACCATCTCCTTAGTCGTTTAGACAAGAAAAACACTAAGGGTAAAGGTAAATTCAACAAATCAAAGCAAACATTTTGGTTTGAAAAAGACTTGGTTACTCCAGAAGACATCTCTTTATCAAAAATTTCTTTTGTTTCATTTGATAATGAATCGACAAAAGATTCTTCTGATATTGAATCTTCAAAAGAATCTTCTCCAACCTCAGATATTTTAGATGAAAGAAGAGCCTCAATTTTTGAAAATCCTCTTTTCAACAATAATGGTGATTCAGATTCCCAATCCCCTCAACATAAGAAGCCAAAATGGGTAGAACAACTTATCAAAGATGTTCATTCAGATGAAATGAACAAAACATGAACTAGGGAATCTTCAAGAGCAGAAGCTAATTTTTCTCATGCTTCCATTGAACCTACTTATTTTGCTGAAGTAGTTGAACATAAAGAATGGAAGGAAGCAATGATTAATGAATATGATTCAATACTTGCAAATGGGACTTGGAACTTAGTGGATTGTCCACAAGATGTTAAGCCCATCAGTTGTAAATGGGTTTATCGAGTAAAGTACAAGCCCAATGGTAAAATTGACAAGTACAAAGCAAGACTTGTTGCAAAAGGTTTTGATCAATAGGAAGGAATTGATTATGAAGAAACTTTTGCACCAACAGCTAAATGGAACACTATCAGATTGGTTATCAATTTGGCCGCACATAATGGTTGGAAACTACATCAAATGGATGTCAAAAGTGCCTTCTTGAATGGTGATCTAAAGGAAGATATTTTCATGACTCAACCACAAGGTTTTGAATAAAAAGGACAAGAACATAAAGTTTGCAAACTTGTGAAGGCTTTATATGGTTTGAAACAAGCTCCTCGAGCTTGGTATGAAAAAATGGATGAGTACCTACGAAAGGTGGGTTTTCAGCGAAGTGAATCAGATGATACATTGTATTTTCGAATACAAGATAAGCACATGGTGATACTTGTACTCTATATTTATGACTTAATCATAACAGGAAATAATGAAGCTCACATCAAACAAGTTAAGGAAGAACTTAAAACAGGGTTCAAAATGACTGACTTAGGGGAACTTCATTATTATCTTGGAGTTGAAGTTTCTCAACATCCTAACCAAATATTCCTGAGTCAAACTAAGTATGCCACTGAAATATTAAAGAAATTTGGCATGGAAGATTGTAAACCTTCC
>SNQJ01S0030802.1:38851-83664 GCA_010110895.2 Picea sitchensis
CTCTACGAGGGTAACACATGCTCGAGGAGGGTACCTTTGATAATTTCCTCTTCCTTTATTTAACTGAGTAGAAGAATTAAGGGGTCTTTCCCATATGGGTCGTTCAATGTTTAGTTTAGCGAGTCCAGAGAAGGAAAAATCAGTGTTTTTTCATGTTTAGAGAGTCTGAAAAGAAATTAAAGGTGACTCCATGGATGACTTTTTCATAAATTTAGTCTCCCAAGCCTGAAAAAAGTGTAAAACAATACAAGGGAAAAATCTTCTAATCATGCTTGATTAAAGTGTTCATTTTTTGTAATTAGTCTCACAAGGCCGAAAAAATATAAACTACCACTCAAAAGACTCTCTTTTAAACCTTTTAACGAGTGTGAAAGGAAGAAACACCACTTGGAAATATTTTCATTTTTAGAGAGTATATGGAGGACATGGGAAGAAGTCTACCTAAGATCTATGCAGCTCTGGACAAAAAGCAAGTTGAGTTTCAATCACATATGATTGAAGTGGAAGGTAATATTAATAACCAACTCATTTCCATTTTAATTGATTTAGGAGCTAGTCATAGTTATCTATATCCTAAGTTGGTGGTGAGATTTCAATTGCCAAGAAGCAAGCTTGGAAAAACTTGGATAGTGCAGCTAGATACAAGAGATAAAATAAAAATTAATGAGATGGTTAAAGCATGTCCAATGAGCATCAATGGAATGAACACCAGCATAGAGTTGAACATCATATCCTTAGGTCCCTATGATTGCCTAATTGGTATGGATTGGTTGGACCAACACCATGTTGTTCTAGATTGTTATAATAAGGCATTTACTTTCTTGGATGAGGAAGGAAACTTAAGGAAAGTACAAGGAATTCCTAGAGTAGTAACTATCAGAGAAGTTTCAACTTTCCAGCTAGAGAAAATTTACAGGAAAGGGTGTCAAATATTTTCTGCACAGATGGAAGAGACACCTAAAGATAACATACCAAATATTGAAGATTATGTAGTCCTAAAATATTTTGAAGATGTATTCAAGGAAACACCAAGATTTCCACCTAAGAGGGATATTGATTTGTCCATTAATCTGATGTTGGGAGAAACTCCAGTATCTAAGAATCCTTATAGGATGAATACACCAGAACTAAAGGAATTGAAAATGCAACTTTATGAGTTTTTGAAGAAGCAGTCTATACGCCCAAGTGTGTCACCATGGGGTGCCCCAGTATTATTTTTGAAGAAAAATGATGGAACCTTAATACTTTGCATATACTTCAGACAATTGAACAAGGTCATTGTGAAGAACAAGTATCCTTTGCCAAGGATATATGAACTCTTTGATAAGTTGAAAGATGAAAAAATATTCTCGAAGATTGATCTTAGGTCAGGCTATAATCAAGTAAGAATTAAAGAAGAATACATCAAGAAGAGTTCTTTCAGAACACGGTATGGCCATTGCGAGTTCACAGTGGTGCCTTTTGGGTTAACGAATGCACCAATTGTCTTCACGTGTCTCATGAATGGTGTATTCAGGAATTACTTAGACAAGTTTTTCATTGTCTTCTTGGATAACGTTTGATATACTCTAAGTCAGAGGATGAGAATGAAAAACACTTAAGAATGGTGTTATAGGTATTGAGAGAGTATCAGTTGTATGCCAAATTGAGCAAGTGCTCATTTTATCAGAAGAAAATTCATTACTCGTGCCATATTATTTCAAAGGAAGGGATATCAGTAGATCCTAAAAAGATAAAGGCCATTGAGGGATGGAAAACACTAAGGAATGTAATGGAGGTGAGATCATTCATGGGTCTTGCAGATTGATATAGGATATTTATTGACTTTTTCTCAAATATTGTGCACCCAATCACTTCCTTGTAGAAGAAAGGTGTGAATATTTAGTGGACACATGATTGTGAAAGAAGTTTCCAACACTTGAAGAATTTATTAACAAGTGCTCCAATACTGAGGATTTTTTATACAACCAAAGATTTTTTTGTATGCATTGATGCATGTAAAGAAGGACTTGGTGGAGTCCTTAGTTAGGATTGGTATGTAGTGTGCTATGAATCAAGGAAGTTGAAGGAGAATGAAAGGAACTATGCTCCCCATGATTTGGAGTTGGAATCCATTGTGTGTGCCTTGAAGATGTGGAGGCACTACCTCATGGGGAAAATATTTGAGTTAAGGATAAACCATAGTGGTTTGAAATACTTGTTTGGACAACCCATTGTACATTATAGACAAATCAGATGGCTATATTTCCTCAGTGAATATGATTTTGATATAAATCATATCAATGGAAAATAGAACAAGGTGGTTGATGCACTTAGCAGGAGGGTGCATGGGATTCATGCTACAACCATTAGCATGTACCAATAATATTTGAAAGATAGAATCCTAGAAGCTGCAAAATTAGATCAGAAATACATTGAGTTAAAATAAAAACTTCAACAAAGTAAATTACAACAGAAAGATGAAGGCTATAAGATAGGAAATGATGGAATCCTCAAGTACAAGGGAAAAATTTATGTGCCAAAATCTCAGGAATTGAAAAATATGATATTGGTATAAATGCATAATGTGCCTTATGTTGGACACCCAGGTTACCAGAAAAAAATTGCAGCTATCAAGGGTCAATATTATTGGCCAGGCATGAAGAAAGAAGTTGTTGATTTTATTTCTAGGTGTTTGGCATGTCAAAAGGTCAAGGCTGAGTATAGACACCGATATGGTTTTCTACAACCATTTCCCATTCGTAAGTGGAAGTGGGAGGTTTTAAAAATGGAGTTTATCACTAAACTACCAAGAACCAACAAGAAACATGATTCTATCATTGTGGTGGTGGAAAAGCTTAACAAAGTTGCCCATTTTATTCAAGTAAAGATTACTCACAAGGAAGCTAATAAAGATGATATTTATTTGAAAGAAATAACTCAATTACATGGAATTCCCAAGACAATTGTGTCGGACCGAGATCCAAACTTTACCTAAAATTTTTGGAAAGGATTGTTAAAGGGATTTGGAACAAATCGATATTTTAGCATAGCCTATCATCTAGAGTTAGATGGGCATACAAAAAGGGTGAATCAATTAATAAAAGATATGTTAAGGATGTATGTGATGGATAAACCATCCAAGTGGGAGGATTATCTACACTAGGTAGAGTTTGCTTACAACAATGGGTACCAATCATCCTTGAAGAGGAGCCCATTTGAGGAACTCTATGGTAGAAAATGCAACACACCAGTCAGCTGGGACAACCCAACATACTACATAGTAGTTGGGCCAGAACTACTGATCCATAAAGGATCCAAATAATGCTAAGAACAACTCAGAACGCACAAAGACAACTTAGGATGCTCAGAATGGCTTTAGAAGATAGAGAAAGGTAAAACATTAAAAGTTCCCAAAACTCATTTAAAATGGAAAGATCATAAAGATTGCGTCACAATAATTCTAACGACACAAACGGCTCGTCAAACGGATTTACGAATCAAAAATTATAAGTGGTCAAAGTTCAGGTCAAACTTGATCAAAAAGTCAAAGGTCAAGGTGACACGTGGAATGTTCGTACAGATCATATGGAAAAGTGATGAGTTGTTATGGTATGATGTGGCAAGGTTGTACAAGTCTGATGGGAGACATGTGGGCGAATTAAGTTGTGACAAGTGTTAGTTTTGTGGGAAAATGTTATGCTGCCACGTGGCCCAGTCATGGGATGCCACGTGGAACCCCTCTAGTGGTTGGTATGTGTAAAATAATATGACTCCCCAAGATTCAAACTCCTAACCTCTTATCCCAAAGAACTTACAAACTCTGCACTAGCCAACCTTCCACTATATAGTTCTTGTTTGTAATATGACAATAATTTTATTTAAGTTTAAATGTTTTGTATGGGGAAAAGAAAAGGGGCTAGGCCTTCGGCCTAGCCCTTGGTTCTACACCAGTCCATACAACCATGTCCACTGCCACATATGTCATAACCAAATATTCCAACCGCCGCTAAATTTAACCGCCCGCCATAAAACCTCCACCACGAATAGTAGCCACTCCGCCGATTTAGCAGTGCATGGCAAAGGTATAGTTATAACCATATGGATAAAAGTGGAGTCCGCTGGATTCGATCTTGGGACCTCTGCTAACCAAATTTCTTAATATAGCTCCACTAACTGATGCACCAACCATCACCTTTATGGCATAACTTCCACAATTTTAGTAAAAAGGGGTGTTCGCCAGTGTTCGAGAAGAGGAGGCAGACCAAGCGTCCCCACACAGATTCTTGTACGGATTTTGACATGCAATTTGAGACATTTCAATCATTTATGGTAGAGGTAGTGGCATAGAAACTGAGGTAGGGGTGTCTCTTGGGCCTGAAAGTGTCAGACTCAGATCGAGGCGTGGAGAAAGTCATTTTTAGGTAATTTGACGCCACGAACGCAGTGGTGATGTTAGTTTTCTGATCTAAGCAAATATTTTGTATCTCAACTACAGAATGAGGTATACTTATGTATTTTTACCAATTCTTTTGTGGAGTTAATAAAAATACCTACCCATTAGAGAGCAGGACCTGGAGACATAGTTCACCAGGGACGAACTCCATTATCAAGTTCTTTGTGTTGATATTTCATGCTTATGTCTCTTTCCTTTTGAGATTTTCCTTCTTTATGGTTTAATTCAGTTTATTCTCATTTAATACAATTCTTTAACAAGTCACCTGACGAAAAGATCTCGGATCATGTTGGTATCAGAGTAGTTGTATTTGACTTGAATTGTTGAGTATGGATGCTTACTAGGGCCAAGCATAAATAGGATGAAGGAACTATTAAGACTTTCAATCCCGAAGTTGGTCATGCATCCCGAAAGAAAAATATGGCAGAAGAGGACAAGTGTGATGAACAAGAGAAAAAATTTCACATGGTCTTTTATCACATTTCAGAAATGGTCGAACAAATGTATGGAGATTACGAGAATAGGATGAAGAAGAAAGGGAAGAAAAAGGGAGCAACACTAGATGATGATGCTTCGGTAAACCAAGGGGCTTGAGGAGATCCTCTTGAGCCTCCATCTTAGCCTTCAAGTTCTAGTTCTTCTTCCTCTGAGCATTCTCATCACTCTCAACATTATAGCCATAAAGCCTCTTTTAAGAAACCATTATTAAATCTTGATGTAAAGTTTTCTTTACCTATGTTTAATGGAGATTCTAATCCTGAAAATCTAGATAATTAGATCTGACAAGTTGAAGTATATTGCCGTGTTCAACATGTTGATGAAGAGGAAGTTAAAGTGCAATTGGATTCTGTTCGGTTGGAAGGAACCACTCTCATATGGTGTGAGAGAAAGCTACATGAAAGGAGTAAGTGTGGTAATCTTATCTCCTCATGGTCAAAATTTAAATCAGAGATAAGGAAGCAGTTCTATCCATTAGGGTATTTACATAAAGCAATGATGGAATGGAGAAATTTGAGGCAGAGTAAAGGTAAGACTATACAAAGTTTCATAGAAGAATTTAAGAAGAAATATATATCATTGAACATTCCTTTGGATTCTTATGAAACTTTAATGAAGTATATTGGTGCACTTCACAGTTATGTTAATCATACTTTGCTCTTGTTTAACCCCACTAGTCTTGACAAAGTTTGTGTGAAATACACTCACCTTGAGAACATGGGGAAACATGTTCAAGATGATCCCACGAAGAAACCTTCCAATTTCCCACACAAGACTTTCAAGAAGTTCAAAAGGAAGGACAAGAAGACATCTACAATAATGAGAGAAGGAGGAAAACCAACTTGCACTCATTGCAAGAAGAGAGGTCACGATGAAGAACATTGTTGGAAACTGCATCCAAAAAAGAAACCGAAACAGTTCGGTGGAAAGGGGAAGACAAATACTGTTGCTACAATGCAACAATATCTTGGTTCTGAATCAGGAGATGAAGGAAAGATCACAGCGGCTAGAGTACAAGGTAAATATTCTCTTCATGATAGTTCAAGTTCCAATGATGAATCTCATATTGATGAACGAAATAGGAATGATTTATTTCATATACGAGTTATATATAAACATACTAATATAGATACATTATTTGATCTGGGTTCCCAAGTAAAATTAATATCTAAATAACTTGTCAAGAAGATGGGTCTTGAAACGAAACCACATATGAAGCCTTATCCTCTTGGTTGGGTATGTGATAAAGAAAAACTTGATGTCACCAAACAATGTAGGGTCATATTTTCTATTGCTTCAAAGTTGATTGATGAAGTGGATTTGGATGTTGTACCGCTTGATATATGTGGCATAGTGCTGGGAAGTCCTTATATTTATGATAGAAAAGCAGTTTTCTTTTGTCATGAGAAAAAATACCACCTTATTAAAGGGGGAGTGGAATATATTGTTAGAGCTCATAGCATGAGGGTAAATACAATACCTGTTAGTGCAGGGAAAATGAAAAGACTCATAATCACTAATAAGAGATATGTACTCATGGTTTTCAAAGAGAAAGATGTCGGGACATTCGACGCTTTCCAAGGTTGTGATCCATCTCATAAAAAGGAATTAATTGATATTGTTTCTAAGTATGATGATATTTTTCAGGAACCATATGGATTACCTCCTAAGAGGGAAATCCAACATGAGATACATATTTAATAGGATTCTCCTCTTCCTAATGTGGGCATGTATAGGATATCAGTTGTGGAGATGACAGAGATCAAGAAGTAGGTACATGGCTTATTGGATCAAGGGGTCATCAGGCCTAGTTCATCTCCCTATGGTTCTCCGATCATTATGGTGCCAAAGAAAGATGGCACATGGCAAATTTGTGTCGATTACTAGGCCTTGAATAAAATCACGGTGAAAAATTGATACCCTCTTCCTCGCATAGATGATTTACTTGATAAGTTGAAGAATGTTGTTTCTTTCACTAAGTTGGATTTGTGTAGTGGATATCATCAAATCAAGGTTGTAGAACATGATGCATGGAAGACTTCCTTTAAAACCAAAGAAGGATTGTTTGAGTGGTTAGTTATGTCATTTGGGCTTTGCAATGCTATGACAACTTTCATGCGTGTGATGAATGAGGTATTCAGGCCTTTCTTAGATGAATTTTTGATTGTGTATTTTGACGACATAATTGTTTTTAACAGGACTTGGGATGAACATGTAAGGCATGTAAAACAAGTATTGGATACTTTGCAAAGGGAAAAGATGTATGTGAAAATGTCTAAATGTGAATTTGGAAAGACTGCACTTGTATACATAGGTCATATCGTGGGAGGAGGACAATTGAATATTGATCCTTACAAAATTGAAGTAATTGTAAATTGGCCTGAGCCAAAGAGTGTAACCAAAGTTTGAAGCTTCTTAGGTGCAGTCCAGTATTGGAGGAGATTCATTCCCAAATTATCCTTTGCATGCCTTAACCAGTGTGAAGAACACTTTTTCAGTGGGAAGGAAAGCAACAAAAACATTTCGACACTTTGAAGGAGAAGATCAGTACCGCACCAATATTATCACAGCTGAATCTTCAATAGTTGTTCGAGATCGAGACAGATGTTAGCGAATACGCCATGGGTGCAGTATTGATGCAATATCGCAAGCCTATCTGTTACCACTCTGAAACTTTTAACCAATTTGTTGTTAACTATCCTACATATGATAAAGAGTTGTATGCATTAGTTCAGAGCATAAAGAAATGGAAGCACTACTTGTTAGGGAAGGAAACAATCATAGATACAGATCACCAACCCTTACAGTGTCTTCAAGCACAGACCAAACTGCAACAATCTCGGCACTACATATGGATGGGTTTTCTACATCAATTTCATTTGGTAATCAAGTACAAGAAGGGCACAAGTAACAAGGTAGTTGATATGATTTCTAGACCTCCTATTGTTGCTTCTATTATTTTGAGGAATGATTATTTATCTCATGATATCTATGCAGAACAATATGCCATCGATGAAGATTTTAAAGAAGTATATGAGAAGCTAACCCATGGTGCACATGTAGAGAACTATTGTCTACAGAGCAAATTACTCTATCATCTTGGGAAGTTGTGTATTCCTACAAGTGAATGAGTCCATGTAATTGAGAATCTCATACTTCTCTTGTGTCTGGGAGCTTTGGGGTAGGAAAAACTATGGATCATTTGCATAGGTTCTGTTATTGGCCTCAAATGAAAGTAATTGTAACTAAATATGTAAAGGGGTGTGTGATGTGTTCCACTTGTAAGCCTAGTAATATAAAATCGGGGCTATACTCACCACTTACTGTTCCATCCCATCCATGGGAAAGTATTTCCATGGATTTTGTAGGGGGTTTACCAATGACCAAAGGGGGTCATGATTATTTGTATTTCATAGTGGATAGGTTCATCAAGATGTGTATCTTGATGCCATATAAAAACAAGACCACTGCTGAGGAGACTGCTAATCTCTTCTTTCAGTGTGTTTCGGTTCACTTTGTGTTACCCATATCCATTGTCTTAGATCGAGATACTCAATTCCTTGGGGAGTTTTGGACTAGCTTGTGGAGAATGATGGAAACCAAATTGAAAAGGAGCACTTCTTTTCATCCACAGAACGATGGATAGACAGAGGTCGTAAACATAATAATGGTACTTTTTCTTCGAGGCTACTACAACAAGCATCCTATGTTATGGGATGAACAGATACCCTATATACAACATGCTTATAACTGAGCTTTACATTCATCCACTTAGAGTTCACCTTCTGAGACGTGTTTTGGGTACCTACCAAAGGTTCCTTTGGACTTGATGTATGGGAGAGATACCGATGTGAATGAAGAACGAACAGAGGATAGAGCCCGCAAGTTCATCCAGAGGATTTAACAGATACACCAGGCAGTTAGGGAACAATTGGAGAATATTCAAGCACAATATAAATCTCGACATGACAAGCACAAGGTTGATCATCAGTTCCAGGTTAGAGACTGGGTATGGCTTCACATCAGCAAGGAATGATTGAAGGTTGAAGGAAAGAAACTCAAGCCCATCGGATATGGACCCTTCACTATCTTGGATAAAAGTGACACTAATGTTTTTTGTTTAGATCTTCCACCGTGTATGCAAATTTACTTCATTGTAAATGTAGAGAACTTGAAATGTTTTGAGCCTCCCATGATCATGGATCAGGATGAGGAAGTTTCAATACCTTCAGTTGATGAGTTTGCACCTAAGTACTTGGATGAGTTATAGGAAGATATCATCCTAGATAGAAGGATGAGGACTTCATGCAGGGGTGATGTTGATTATCATTGAGTAGGCTTAAAGGGCACACATCCAAGCAAGGAAAAGTTGATTGAGAAGGACAAAGTGAGGGGACTCTTCCCTCACTTACCAGTTGATTAATGAAATCTTTTGGTGGTCCAAAAATATCTCAGTGGGAAGGTGTGATCCAAAAAGGATCCAGAGAAGGCTAAAAACAACTTAGAATGCACAGAGGCAACTCGGGATGCTCATAATGGCTTCAATAGATAGAGAAAGGGAAAAAATTTAAAGTTCCCAAAACTCAATAAAAATGGCATGATCGTGAAGAGTGTGTCACAATATTTCTAACAACGCAAACGGATCGTCAAACGAAGTTATAGATCAAAAGTTATAAGTAGTCAAATTTCAGGTCAAACTTGGTCAAAAAGTCAAAGGTCAAGGTGACACATGGAACCACTGCAAGGGTGACACGTGTCATGTCCATACATCTGATGTGGTAAAGAACTGAGTTGACATGGTATGACATGGCAAGGTCGTACAAGTCTAATGGTAGACATGTGGGCAAATTAAGTTGTGACAAGTGTCAGTTTCGTGGGAAAATGTTATGGTGCCATGTGGCCCCGTCATGGGATGACACATGGCACCCCTCCAGTGCTTGGTATGTGTAAAATTATATGATTCCCTAATAGTAGAACTCCTAGCCTCTTATCCCAAAGAACTTACAAACTCCGTGCTAGCCAACCTTCCACTATATAGTTCTTGTTTGTAATATGACAAGAATTTTATTTAAGTTTAAATGTTTCGTATGGGGAAAATTAAAGGGGCTAGGCATTTGGCCCAGCCCTTGGTTCTATGCTATTCCATACGACCATGTCCACCACCACATATGGCATAACCAAATATTCCAACCGTCGCTAAATTTAATCATCCTCCATAAAACCTCCGCCAAGAATAGTAACCACTCCGTCAATTTAGCAGCATGCGCCAAAGGTATAGATATAACCATATGGATAAAAGCAGAGTCCAAGGGATTTGATCCCGGGACCTCTGCTAACCAAAGTTCTTAATATAGCTCCACTAACCGACATGCTAACCATCACCTTTATGGCATAACTGCCACAATTTTAGTATAAAAAGGGGTGTTCGCTAGTGTTCGGGAAGAGGAGGCATACCAAGTGCGCCTGTATGGATTCTTGTACAAATTTTGGCACACATTTTGAGACAATCCAGTCATTTATTGTAGATGCAATGGCACAAAAATCGAGGCACAGGTGTCTCTTGGGCCTACAAGTGTTAGACTCATATCGAGGCATGGAGACAGTCATATTTAGGTAATTCAACGCCACGAACACAGTGGTGATGTTAGTTTTCTGATTTGAGCAAATCTTATGTAGCTTAAATCCAGAATGAGGTATACTTATGTATTTTGCCCAATTCTTTTGTGGAGTTAATAAAAATACCTATGTTGGACACACCGACCACACTTAGAGGGGGGGTGAATGAGTGTGGAGCTCTTTTCCCAAAACTTCCCTCTTACACAAAACTCATTAGTTAGCAATCACCATTTACTCATTAATTATTGTTGTCATTTATAACCAGTTAGATGTGAACATATATTAGCAACATATATCCGCAATATATCATCAACAAATCATCACCACAAGGAACACAAAGAACACAAGATGTATGTACAATTTTCTTTTTATTACGAACTTCAATCCTTGGGGTTTATCAACAACAACTGAATAGAGTTGAACTCTACAAGAGCACCAACTCTATATGCAAGACTCAGCTTACATCCTCAGCACCAACTGAGATGAGGAAAAAATCCTCCACAGATATCAATCTATCACAGGTACACGATCTATTAGTAGTGCATCCCGTGTGTGTATGCGCCCTGGCTCACTACAACCCGCATATGTACGCAGTCAGTCTATATTACAACCTACGTATGCCTTCTGAGTCACTTAGGATTTTCTCTTCAAAATCAACTCACATCCTCTGCAACCTGCAATCATATTCTCTTCTATCTTTCACTGCCAAAACTGACCCACAACCAGTAACAACACATCCAAGCTCCCCAATAACTTATTCATGCTTCTCAACCATACAATATGAATGCTACTCAATCATGTATAAGAAACTAGTATACTATATCAATCATATCAGTAATGAATCATAAGAGTGTTTCTCACTCCATCAACCAACACAAATCACATCATAACAACCATACCAAGAATGCCTTAATCATTCACCACACAACAAGCAGTAGTATCCATTAAGACAATGATATAACCATACCAGAATTTTTATGGGAGATCTGAGCCCATAGAATGCAGATCTAGAACTTGCTTCAGTCTTCAAGAGCCTGTCCTCAACTCAACCACCACTCTCCATGACTTCATCCACTATACATGCCATGTCTTCATACATCCCTCATATGTACGCGCCCTGGCTCACTATAGCTTGCGTACACCTCAGAAACTAGTCTTTTTGAACCTTCGAGACTTTTTTCGTCATGATCTCAGACATTGCCGAAACATTGATGCATCCATGAGATCCTCCCCAAACTCTCTCTCTCATAATAGATCTTCAATTCATGCTCAAGACATACACAAGAGATTCTCCCAAAAATGTACATTTACAAGAGACCCTTGCCTCTTATTTATACTCTTCATCTTCTAGGTTACTTAACCCACTTCTAGGTCACTTAACCTAATTTCCTCATTTTAGGGTTAACCACTTTCCATAAATAGAAATTTATCCATTACTTTATCATTTAAATATTCCTTCTTGATTTTTTCACCTCACTTTATCACTTAAATAATATTTCTTGATTTTGTCACTTCTCTTTATTATTTAAATAATCCTCCTTGACTTTGTCACTTTACTTTATTATTTAAAAAATAATTTCTTCTTTTCAAGCTCTTTGACTTCTTTGACCTTTTGGGGCTTCAAGCCAACATATGAGGGTCCTCTATCTTCGTAAGGCCATAACTTTTAAACCATGAGGAGTTATGTGACATTCCACATACCAATGGAAATGGCATGACAAACACTATCCATCTAGGATAGTTTCACCAACAACTTCATTGATCTTCAACTCATTATTCCAGATATAATCATAACCATACTTCAAGGATAACTCAACCATAAAGTGTCTTCCTGTGAGGGATTTCACCATAAGGGGACCACTTTGGAGTTCATCCATTTGAGCACTTTATCAACCATGATAAGACTATAATGATCAATATAACTATGCATCATATATCAAGGAAATCACATCGATCCATCTTCATCTATCCTTGACATCATATGCATCATATACTTGACGTCTATCCATTCTCATCACGAACAATACATATTACATTTGACATTAATCATCAATCAATAAATCCTTTGGAATCAATCAATCACTTGACATCAATCAATGACATCAATCAATCACACCATTGGCATCAATGACAACACGATCCAACAATCTCCCCCTTTGGCATTGATGTCAATACCAACATTGATGTCAACATCAATCATTGATGTGAACATGTAGACAAGGCATGCACTACATCAATAGTCATCAACCACATCAATGTGACTATCTCTCTCCATCAATAAACATCAATCACATCAATGTGACTATCTCTCCCCCTTTGACATCAATGGCAAAGGGCCATTATCCTCTTGGGGCTGCTCCCCCTGTATGAATTCCTTTGATCTTCCTCTTAATAATCTCTCTCCTTTTGAACAATTGATGTCACTCTAATGTAATGCTGGATATACATCACTCATATTCCCCCTATGACCATCGCTCCCCTGGAATTATGACTCTGTGATCTTTCTTCAAATATAGAGCTCTTTCCTAGTATGCATCTCATTAATATCTCCTCCTAGAATCATGGGAAGAAGAATTACTCCCCCTATGGGTATGTATCCCCCTATCTTCTCTACAAGATGAACAATATGCTACCATATGATTATCCTTGGACCTATTCATGATTCAAACTCATGCCATACCAAACATCATGAAGCAAAAGATATTTCAACAATGAAATAGAGAATCATGAGCAAAATATCAACCAAGTACATCATGTACCAATTGTGTGCCCATCATGCACAACACCCATCTACATGAACCATGTACATCAATACCATACAATGTGCCATAAGATCTCATCAATGGAATGTATCAACCATATGCCAACATGTGCATCTAACAATATGCCAACCATGTGCATCTACCAACATGCCAAACAATGTGCATCTACCAATATGCCTCCAAGTGTCATAACCATGTATCTCAAACAAATACCAATTGTTGTGCTAATCAAATAATACCAATGGTTTACTATCATCAAGCATATGCCATCTATGAGTGTACCAAACCTGCATGTCAACATGTATCACCACCTGTACCAAGCAAGTACATCAACCATGCACCAATGCCACAACATGATGAATCCTCATACATGTATGCCAAATCCTCCATAAAGTATGTGCCAATCAAACTGCTAGTAGGTGCCTCTACCAATGTACTAGAAATATTCATCAACTATAGATCATCAATGATGTACAACATGATCACCTCATCAACTCACTAACTACATGTCCCAATATGTAGTCCATCCATATTCCAAATGCATGCATCAAGTTTTCCAACAAGTAAGTTTCCAATAATATATCATAAGATATATCAATGAAACTTAAGTATGCACCAGTCATGCACCCCAATCAGATCAACCTCAATCCTCCATTTATTACAACAAATACTAATCATCCAACAATACATGTACTAGTAGTATTCTTCAATAGATCAATGACATCTCTAGCTAGCATCATCAAGATATATTACATGACCAAGGTGCCATAACTCCATTTTCATAGCCAACATTTTTCTTCAATATAAAATGCCTCAATCCATACTCATGGGTTAGTGCCATGCATCCAAGTTTAATCCTTTCATTATTTCTTATCATCACTTTACATAACCCAATATAGAATCATGAAAACCTGCAGAAATCAGTGTCATAACCTGCAAAAAACCATGTCAGACCCTGCAAAAGAAAGTTATACCATCACATCAAGCTCCAACCTATGTCCATTACCTTTTTCACAAGGCTTTACCCATATACGCGGCCTTCTGCACAACAGCTTGCATGTATATGCGACCTATTCAAGGTCATCCTGCATATGTACAGGACTAATACCACTGTCACCCGCGTATACCTCAGTAAATGACACACTTGAGATTCCTTTTAGGCTTTCATTCTGTTCTGGTTGCTCAGTCTTCTTCACCCACTTCTTAAGGTGTCCTAGCTTCTCTGAACTTGAGCTCTAAGTTTCCATTTTTGAAAATATGTCTCCCTTCCTTACTTCATTCCTTCTTCTAGCCATGCTATGTGAAGTCCTCATCATGGAATTTCTTCTTGTGTTCCAGCAATCCTGGGATTTGTGGCCAAATCCACTACAGTTGTAGCATCTCATGGTGTTACAGTGAACAACAATGTGTTCTACTTGATCACATCTCCAACACCTTATGGTGTTATAAAATCTTCCATTATATCTCCTTTCATAAGCTCTAGATTCAAAATATTTGTGACCATATTCATTACATGAATAACAATTCCCATGAAAAATACTTTCATACCTTTGCTTTGGTGTCCCAAAGATAGCTTCTTGATGTCTTCCTTTCTTTTTTCTTTTGAAATTTTCTTTGCCTTTTGTAGATGGTTGAATTGCAACCTTTTCGTCATCCTTTACCTCATGCTTCTTTGAGGTGCTTGCTTCAACATATGTAGCTTCTTTCTTGTATCCAAGACCTGATTTATCATTTGGTGATATTTGATTTTCCAAGATCTCATTCAAGATTAATGAGATATTCAAGAATTTGTTTGACTTCTCTACTTTCTTTCTAAGATCAACAATTTCAGCTTCTAACTTATGACATGACTCTTCCTTTTCATTAATTTCATTCTTCAATAGTTCCTCTACCCTTTTGTCTTCTTCAATTTGGGTTTTGAGATGGACAATAGTTTCAAAACTTTTTCTAATCTCATCATCTACATTTATATCTTCTTTTTCATTCTTTAGTCTTGTGATCTCTTCTTCCTTTTATTCTAATTGAGTCTTATTACTCTCTTCTTGTTCTTTGAGCATTCCCTTTAACTTCAAGATGTGCCTTTGACTCCTCCTAAGACATTTCTTAGTGTTACCTGAAACATAGCTATAGTCTATATAATAATGGTCATTGCTATATTCATATAAACCATCTTCAACCTTCTTTTGAAGTTCCAATAGCCATCTTCAACCTTCTTTTGAAGTTCTAATAGATCTTCTTCTATTCTTTCCATGGGATAACTATCATCAAACTCTACACAAACTATTTCTAGATTGTCTTCTTCACTTGTAGGGAAAAATTCAACATCATCATCTTTTGAAATACTACAATCAAGGGTTTTTGATGATTCTTTACCTTCATTTGAAATGTCTTCAAGATATTCATTTTTCCCAACATCATCACATGATTCTTTGTATTCACTTGAAATTTCTTCAAGCTCTTCTTTTGTGCCAATATCATCACATGATTCTTTATCTTCATTTGAAATGTCTTCAAGCTTACATTTAGAAATAATGCAATCAAGAATTTTTGGAGAATCTTAACCTTTAATGATCTTGATGGAGTGGTCTTCAATATCTTCCTTCTTGCTTTGATATGTCTTCTCTAGCTTTAGCCATAGATCCTTGGCGGAAGTGCATTGTCCCATGCTCTCTTTGATAGGGCTTGAGAGTCCACTAAGAATTGTCTTGAGAGCTAATGAATCATTCTTCTTTCCTTCCCTTTGAGTTGCAAACTTTGACTTGTTCTTCATGAAAACCGATCCACCAATGTATGCCTTCCAAATACCCACTCCCAGTTCCTTAAAATGTACTCTGATCTCTATTCTCCAAGTAGAATAGTTTTCCTTATCAAGGATTGGAACTTCATCATCCATTTGTGTGTTATAGATCTCCTCCAATCTTGTTAAGGATTATAGTGAAGGCCTTCTCTGATACCAATTGTTGGACACACCAACCACACTTAGAGGGGGGGGTGAATGAGTGTGGAGCTCTTTTCCCAAAACTTCCCTCTTACACAAAACTCATTAGTTAGAAATCACCATTTACTCATTACTTATTGATGTCATTTATAACTAGCTAGATGTGAACATATATCAACAATATATCATCAAAAAATCATCACCACAAGGAACACAAAGAACACAAGATGTATGTACAATTTTCTTTTTATTACAGACTTCAATCCTTCGGGTTTATCAACAATAACTGAATAGAATACAACTCTACAATAGCACCAACTCTATATGCAAGACTCAACTTACATCCTCAGCACCAACTGAGATGAGGCAACAATCCTCCACAAATATCAATCTGTCACAGGTACGTGACCTGTGAGTAGTGCAGCCCATGTGTGTATGCGCCCTAGCTCACTACATCCCGTGTATGTATGCAGTCAGTGTGTATTACAACCTGTGTATGCCTTCTGAGTCACTTAAGGTTTTCTCTTCAAAATCAACTCAAATCCTCTGCAACCTACAATCATATTCTCTTATGTCTTTCACTGTCCAAATTGACCCGCAACCAGTCACAACACATCCAAGCTCTCCAATAACTTATTCATGCTTCTCAACCAGAGAATATGAATGATAATCAATAATGTATAAGAAACCATGTTGGCACAGGGGTAGACCCAGGGTTAAACGCTTCAAAAACGCACCAACAAAACCCTAAATACTGGCCCTTTCAACAACACCTGCAAAGCAGATGCAGTCTCACCGGAGGTAGAGGCAAGGGTGGTTGCAAGACTCAAATGTATGCATCCTAGATGGGACATCGATCTGTGATTACAACACTCTAACATAGAACTTAACAATTGTTATTCATAAGTATTTAACCTTTGTTCAGAGCGCAGATAAACCCTAATTACAGAGCAACGCAGTATTCAACCAAATGTAATACATTCAAGCACTAAGCACATAAAAATAGGTCAGATCTAGCATTCATTCATATTACTCAGCACTAAGCTATCATATTAGATACATCTAAACATATATTATTATACCAAGCACAAATAATATGAACAATGTATCAACCATAAAGCACAAAGCAACCATGACACAGGATATACGTGGTTCACCGCCAGCTTGGGGCTACGTCCACCAACTCTTCTTCTCTTTATTGTCTTCTATCAATCATATACATGCATAGAGTGACAAAATCCTACTCCGCATAGGACATGAGATCTGCATGAAATTCTCCAGATCCTCCTTCCCCGAGCTAGGTTAGAGCACAAAGTTGACGCATCACCCCTACCTCAACAGGTTCTGCTTGACCTCTCCATCTAAGGATTGTTCTTAATATTCCCTTTGAGCCTTATTGACTCTTTGATTCCCTACAGGAATCTTCAACACACAAGTGTTTTCACAGGTCCTTTCCAGAAGTTACACCTACGCGAACGAGTGCAAGAGGCGAACCTCCACTCCACGTGACCAACTGATGTGACCAAAGTCTTCACCCGAAAAGGTATTTCAGGTTTTGTGACTTCGCAATCCCTGATGTGAGTCCCTCCGACTCGTTCAACCCCCGAAACTCCGAAATGGGCTAATGGGTCTTTGGCTCCTTCCTTATACCTCAGTCAAATATTGGGGTCCACCTCTCGAGCACGTCAGAATTTTGTGATTCGAGAGTACGCGATACAACACCTCTCTTTTTCCCCCGAAGCCCGAACTCACAAATTCTCTATTGCAGATCAACAGTCCAGATCCTTCTATGATCTTACAGTCTAGATCCCATCAGGATTTTGTGAATTGGTATTTCGTGATTCTTTCCTTCTCTTCACAACTTTATCCACAACCTTGAATTCCGAAACGACGAAACTCGAACACAAGATCAACGACTCTTGTTGATCCAGATGTAACAGATATTCTCCCTCCTGAACTTGTGAGTTTTGTAAGACACTCATCCTTAACCTCCTCGTTGATCTACGATATCCAACGACCCACGAAACTTCGGGGATTCCCCCTCTGAGAATTTCTACTGTCTGTTCAATTCCTTGATAACTCCTAACCAAATAACTTGGCATCTTTTCTTCTAAGATTTCCTTCTGTGAGATGGTTTCAAACCCTGTTCCTCCTTCGAACTCTTCAAACTCTCTATCCTTCCTGAGCTTATACTTGCTGCAACTCAAGGATTCCTAAAGTATCCTTGCACACACTCCTTGTGGAATTCAAAATAACCTCGGTTTATTTCACACTTCCAACTCTGTGCACTCCTTGCAATAGTAGTTCTTCAAACACTCTCCTCGATTGGAAAAGTATAAGACTTCAATCAGCTTGCACACACCTTGCACGAATCTGTGATATTCCTGCACTTTTGTTGATATGAGAACAACAGTATCCCTCCTGAGATTTTATGAGATAAAACTGAGAACCTCGTCAATGCACTCCTTGCGGACTTTCACTACACTCCTTGCAAGAATTTCTCAGGATGAGAAACAATTGAAACTCATACTTCTCCTCTCACAAACTTCATACATTCAACATGAAATCAAGAGCATACATACACACATAGCATTGAAACAAATGCATAACAGAGAATATAAACCAATTGTAAACATACCATTCAATAGATGTAAACAGTAACCATAAGCACCATGAAATGGAATCAAAGCATTCTTATATTAATTCCAGTGCTCCTATACATGGGTTCAATAGCAACAACTATCAGCTTATGCACTTCTACAATCTATTCTCTTTTGCTCCCCTATTCTCTTGCTCTACAACTTACAATTACAATGAGAATAATCCCTCAATACAATACATGCGAGGGAGCTTTCTAGAGTTTTCCCTCCTAGACTCTAAGCATATAATCGAAATTAAAAGATACACTACTTTACATTCATTACAATTAAATGCCTCCATATCCGACAATGAGAGCAACACTCAATATCTGTTTTACAATCTTCAAAACATAAATGCAAATACATCCTCCTAGCTGTAACATTAATGTTCCTTCATTTAAATTCAAAATGTCTTCAAAATGCGTGCTGGTGCATATCCAGTTGTCCTCCACTTTCGTGCTTGCTTTGTTGGCTTGCTTACAATGCTCCTGCATCAAAATCCCTCTTACAATCTACACAAGATTCTTACAACCACTGCACTTAGCTTTGCAAGTGTTCAACACAACATGCACAAAGCATTTAAAACTATCACTTCCACTTAGCACAACATCACAACGATCTCTCCTTACATCGCCTAGCTACGTATTTATACATTGCAAAAAGGGCCTAAACATGATAAACCCATGGGCCAACATCCCCATACCTGTTACATAAACCCTAACCCCAAAAATGCCCTAAAAAGGGGCCGAGATCCCACGATATCTACTTCGACTTGTGCTCCACCTTCGACCAGCCTGTCGAAGTCCCAAAAAGAGGTCAAACATGACCAAAGTTCCTCAAAACTTGGTCAAGAGTCAACAGGCCCCCAAAACTCACCTGTGACTCGTCCCGAGTCACTCTGATCTGGGTAATTCTTCCTTAAACGCCTCGATATTGGCTTGAGTTGATTCAACCTGCTGCTTTTCCAAAGCTTGCTGCTCGGTGAATTCCTGAATAACTGCCTCATTCAAAGGTCCTTCAAAACATTGTTTGACTATGGTGACTACTTGTTCTAGTTCTTCTCCTCATCCTTTAATATCCTCAAACAGTAGGCAAGATGCATCCTGGACCGGATGAAGATTCTGAGTCACTTCCATGACTTTTCTCTATATGGCATGGACCTGATGTTGAACAATGCATTGTTCCTGGGATCGTTTCATTGTCTCAACTGCTAACAGGAGCTTCAACTGCGCTTGCACTGATGTTGCTTGTTGCTTTTCCTCCTGGAGTTGTGACTCCAGTGTTTTTAGTACAGGGTCCTTGGTAAGGCGCTCATAAGTCTATGTACTTCAATTGCTAAGTTGTTTACATTCCAAGGCTAATTATTTGATTCTCTCAAATGTGCTTCAGGCAGTTTCTTCTCTTTGGTCTCGCACGTCCTGTAGAGTGCTTAGCACTGTTTATAGCTCTAGATCTACTATTCTTTGTGGAAGCTATTGGATGGATTTAGCAAGCTTCTCTACTTGTTTCTCCACTAGATCTTCCTCCTTTTTCTCTAAGCCCGTCATGGAGTGAAGTGTTTTGTTGACTACTTCTTTAACTCTGACCTTCTCTGCGAGCAACTGTTCTTTCTCCTGTTGAATTTATGCTCTATCTTCTGTGAACTTTTCTTGGAGGGTATATTGTTCTTGTTGTGCAACCCGAAGTTTCTCTATGAATTCCTCTTGTACTTGCTTCAGGGCCTTTGTGTCCTATTCTTTTTCTTCTTGGACATGATGAAGGTGAACTTCGGTCACATCTGCTAATCTGCAGATTTGGGCAGGATCATATCCCAACTCTATTTCTTTTGATGGTGGGGGTGCAATAGATACCGCACAGCTGGAGTGAAGATCTATTGGTACCCCTCTCAACTCTACTCCAACTCCATTTGTCTCTTTTTTTTCTTCACTGCGCTATAAAATATCTTTTGAGGTATCAGAGACAACAACGATGATTAGGTTGATGTCGTCCATCGTGAGCACAGTATGAAACAATGGTTTATTGGTTTTGGACTTATTTCGTGATGTAGGTTTCATGGGGGAACCCTTTCTCTTATTGGATGTCTCTGCTTCATCAATGGGATCTCTAGGCGGTGTTACTTCGCCTTGCTTCTGCTTATCTTCTTCTTCATTGTTCTCTTTCTTGTCTACTTCGTCATCACCTCCTCCTCTAGACGATTCTAAAACAATATCTTCTAATGCACTGCTTAGTTATTGTACCTCTTATGTCTTCTTATTTATTCTACTTTGAGGTGCATCATACTCCTCGTGGGTGACCTCCGGACTTCTGATTAGGTCAGGGTTAGAAAGTTCGGCCTAGTCGACTGAGATAAGGAAATTTGCAGGCCATTCCTTAGTGATTTCTTCCACGTCCTTCTCTGTAAGCTTGAAGTAACTCTGTAGCTCTTATTTATGTTCGTCTGCACATGTAGTGATATAAATAAAGTGTCTATCCACGTGGAACTTCGCATAGGGCCTGAACCTATGAAAGGTTTTCGATGGCATACGAGGAAAGGACTCAATAACCCTCTTCAACTGTAGGTAGTAGGTGTGGAACACTGCGCTCGCTTGCCATTGTTTCCCCATGTCACTTAAATGCTCAATATTAGGGAAGGTCGCACCTTCCGACATCTCCCAAGCAATGAACGCAATGAGGATCAACAACTAGCTAAAATGGAACTCATAGCCCTGATCCTGAGCTTCACAATAGTCTTGTTCTAACTGGTTAACTAAGTAACTATCCCAATTCATTTGTAGCCCCTCCACACATTTTCCTGCGAGGTCAACAACAAACCCCGTGACCTGCATGGGTCTGTTCTTTTGGACTAGATTACCAACAATCAACTAGAAAGAGAGGCACATTGTGCCATTCTGGATAGAGGCTACCTTGTAGCCCCGCTTCCCCTTCTCCACATCACCATATGTATCTTTAATATTCTGCGCCAGGGCGCGATCTGCAGCCTTCCCTGGGTAAAAGTATTGCGGGTCTTGTCCCTGCATGCTCAATCTGGTGATCCAATGGATCATCACCAAATCGATTGTGATGCGTCTGTCCAGCCACAGAAAACTTCCATGGAAGCTCGAAAATAGGAGATTAACACAAGCGTTAACCCCCTAGTGCCTTCCAAAATGTGGTATCTTCATTACGTTTAGAATAGTGGACCTCGTGATGTCCATAGTCCATGGTTGGGGAATGATCTTCGACTTCTTCCCCTTCATTCTGGCCAAATATTTATGTGGTGTGAGAATGGTGTAGTCCTTTCGATCCCATAATTTGTAGTCATTGATATTCAACGTTAGAATCTTATCCAGTTGAGGCTTGCCTGTGTGTATCCCCTTCGGGAGGTACGCAGTGATCAAAGTGTAGTCGAAGTCCCTCTGGAAACTGTCACGACTTATTGTGCCATCCATAGGTAGGATGTAGTCGGATAGGATGGATGGGATGGGCTTCACATTTTCCATGTCATCACAATGTTTGGTTCATTTCTCGATCATAGCTCGGGATGGTCCAGATCCACGAGCATTCGACGGGGAGGCTTGCACTCCTCGCGTCAATGAAGCTTCAATTCTGATAGACATCACCTTTTCAACCATTAGATCGATTAGGATTTTCTTTACTGACTTTTCCACAATGCCGAGCTCGCTCAACATACGCACTCAAGATCGAATATCTCAGGTTGGTGAACAAATGTTCAATACAATAGAACAGGTGGCAAAGTCTCAATAAACACAGGGCGGTAGTAGTTGGCTCTCTGTGGGCTCAAAGAATCATTGTTTTCAAAAGTATTCTCAGTACAACATTCGACGGGATAAATAGACAGCATCGTAATGAATTCATATAATGGATAAGAAAGCCTTCATCAATGCAGTTTTTCCCATTCTGGCATGGTACCAATGGTCCAATGGCCAGCTTTATGATCATAACTACCATTCTAACCATTCGTGAGCATCAATCTAATGGTCATAGTGCCTCCAACAGTCATATTCTTTGCTATGGCAAAGTGCCAATCTGCGCTGGTCTAATATTTCAGCGAAGTTCAAGTTCTGTAAATCCCCCTTCTGTGAAGTCCTTTCTAGTACCTCTTGCAATTTTTCTAGCTTGGTTTTCTTCTTACTGAGATTTCTGGCCTTCTTTCCTGTAATCTGAGTCATTGGTTTCCTCTTTCCATTATTGTTCTTATCTTCTCTTGGCATGACAAACTCGTACTTTTGTGGATCGTTCAAGGGTTCTGAGAGTAATACTTCTTCTTTTGCTGGAGCAGATGCTCTACTCGCTTGTAAAGACAGGTATTTCAAGTCTTCATGTGTTCTTTCAACTTTGACATCCAGATCTTTGGTCTTCAGTAGCTTCGACTAGTTTTCTTGTTCTTTCAGCAACTGCGCTATTCTCCTAGCCATGAAATATCTTAGTTCTTTCTTTTTCTGTTCGAGAGCTTCCCCTTCTCGTGTTGTTCAAATCTGATCTTTCTCAATCCAATTTTTTCCTAGTAAAATAGAAAATGGGGCATTGTTATCAACAAACTTATTGACCTCAAATTCTTCCTCTATCGAAGTTCCATGAGTACTCATAGATATTTGGTTAAGTCTTCTGCATAGGGCTATCAACTTTCCTTTGAATAATCCTATTCCTCCTAATGAAGGAATCATAGCAGGCTTTCCAAAAATTTCCCAAGTTCTTTCTGTCATGATATTCGCCCGTTTTTTCTCATCCCGAATGTAGTCTATGTCGAAGTCTCCTATTCTTGTTTCTATGCACTCTTTTTCTTTTAAGATCTGTGATAGATTGGTGTCTCTGTGATTATTTAGGGTTTCTTTCATCTGCAATAATACAATCTCTGATTCTTTCTGGGATTCTATCATATCCTTAGTTTCTTGACCTTCCTCAAGGTTTTCTTCTCTCATATTCATCTTTTCAACTTTAGAAATCATTATAGGGAAATCCAAAACTTCATGATCTACTGCTTTGCAACAAAGATAAGTGGGTTTTCTACCAGTGCATTCCTTAGCCAGATGTATCGGTCTTCTGCAACTATAACAGAGAGTTAATCCTCTTTTTCTATTAAATGATCCCCAACCTTTCCAGTACTGTGCACTAGGATCACAATAACTAACCTGTAAAAAATTCTTTCTAGGATCACGCATCCATTTGTTAGTCCAAAAGTCCCTTCTGTGCATAGGAATAACATATCTTTTACAATTTCTCTCAGATCTACTCATATCAAATCTTCTTTCTTCTAACTGTGCCCTCGTTTTCAGCCTAGGACAAAATTTATCAAGCATACCTAGATCCATACTTTTGAAACACAAATTTCCACTTATCTTACCTTTAACATAGCACAAAGCCTCAAGATATTACCTCTTTTCTTCCGATATGACTTTTCTTCTTAGCACAGAGCTTCGCAAGTCAAGTAGAATTTTGTGCACTAGGGAAATAGATCTACGCACAAATCTTTCTCTTTTCTTCAGTTCCCAACAATCACAGTTTCAGGTCCTGGCAACGGAACCATTTGTTAGCACAGGGGCAGACCCAGGGTTCAACGCTTCAACAATGCACCAACAAAACTCTAACTATCAGCCCTTTCAGAAACACCTGCGAAGCAGATGCAGTCTCACCCGAGGTAGAGGCAAGGGTGGTTGCAAGGCTCAAATGTCTACAACCTATCCGAGACACCGATCTGTTATTACAACACTCTAACATAGCACTTAACAGTTGTTATTAATCAGTATTTAACCTTTGTTCATAGTGCAGATAAACCCTAATTACAGAGCAGCGTAGTATTCAACTAGATCTAATACATTCAAGCACTAAGCACATCAAAATAGGTCAGATCTAGCATTCATTCATATTACTCAGCATTAAGCGATCATATCGGATACATCTAAACATATATTATTATACTAAGCATAAATCATACGAACAATGTATCAACCATAAAGCACAAAATACCATGACACATGATATACGTGGTTCACCGCCAGCCTGGGGCTACATCCACCAACTCTTATTCTCTTTATTGTCTTTTGTCAATCATCTACATGCACAGAGCCACAAAATCCTACTCCGCATAAGATAGGAGATCTGCGCTCACTCCACAAGATCCTCCTTCCCTGAGCTAGGTTACAGCAAAAATCCCTCTTACAATCTACACAAGCTTCTTACAACCACTGCACTTAGCTCTGCAAGTGTTCAACACAACATGAACAAAGCATTTACAACTATCACTTGCACTTAGCACAACATCACAACGATCTCACCTTACATCACTTAGATACTTATTTATACATTACAAAAAGGGCCTAAACATGGGTAAACCCATGGGCCGACATCCCCATACCTGTTACATAAACCCTAACCCCAAAACTACTCTAAAAAGGGGATGATATCCCACGATCTCTTCTTTGAATCGTGCTCCGCCTTCGACGAGCCTATTGAAGCCCCAAAAAGAGGTCAAACATGACCAAGGTTCCTCAAAACCTAGTCAAGGGCCAACAAATCAGTATACTATAGCAATCATATCAACACTGAATCATAAGAGAGCTTCTCACTCCATCAACCAACACAAATCACATCATAAAAACCATACCAAGAATGCATTAAGCATTCACCACACAACAAGTAATAGTATCCATCAAGACAATAATATAACCATACCATAATTTCTATGGAAGATCTGAGCCCATAGAATGAAGATATGGAACCTGCTTCAGTCTTCAAGAGCCTATCCTCATCTCAACTACCACTCTCCATGACTTCATCCATTGTACGCGCCCTGTCTTCATACAACCTACGTATGTATGCACCCTAGTTCATTGTAGCCCACGTACACCTCAGATACTAGGGTTTCTGAACCTCCGAGACTTTTGTTGTCATGATCTCAGACATTGCCGAAACATTGATGCGTCCATGAGATCCTCCTCACACACTCTCTCTCTCTCTGAATAGATCTTCAATTCATGCTCAAGAGATACATAAGAGATTCCCCCAAAAATGTACATTTACAAGAGACCCTTGCCTCTTATTTATACTCTTCATCTTCTAGGTTACTTAACCCACTTCTAGGTCACTTAACCTAATTTCCTCATTTTAGGGTTAACCACTTTCCATAAATAGAGAGTTCTCCATTACTTTATCATTTAAATATTCCTTCTTGATTTTGTCACCTCACTTTATCATTTAAATAATTTTTCTTGATTTTGTCACTTCTCTTTATCATTTAAATAATCTTTCTTGATTTTGTCACTTTTCTTTATTATTTAAATAATCCTCCTTGACTTTGTCACTTTACTTTATTATTTAAATAATAATTTCTTCTTTGCAAGCTCTTTGAGTTATTTGACCTTTTGGGGCTTCAATCCAACATATGAGGGTCCTCCATCTTCGTAAGGCCATAACTTTCAAACCATGAGGAGTTATGTGACATTCCACATACCACTGTAAATGGCATCACAAGAAATATCCATCTAAGATATTTTCACCAACAACATCACTGATCTTCAACTCATTATTCCACATATAAGCCTAACCATACTTCAAGGATAACTCAACCATAAAGAGTCTTCTCGTGAGGGATTTCACCATAAGGGGACCACTTTGTAGTTCATCCATTTGAGCACTTTATCAACCATGATAAGACTATAACTATCAATCTAATTGTGCATCATATATCAAGGAAATCACATCGATCCATCTTCATCTATGCTTAACATCATATGCATCATATACTTGACATTTATCCATTCTCATTAAGGACAATACATATTAAATTTGACATCAATCATCAATAAATCAATCCTTTGGAATCAATCAATAACTTGATATCAATCAACGAAATCAGTCAATCACACAATTGGCATCAATGACAACATGATCCAACAACCTACCCATTTGAGAGCAGGACCCGGAGACATAATCCACTAGGGACAAACTCTGTTATCAAGTTCTTTGTGTTCGTATTGAATGCTTATGTCTCTTTCCTTTTGAGATTTTCCTTATTTATGGTGTACTTTAGTTTATGCTCATGTAATACAATTCTTTAATAAGTCACCTGACAAAAAGATTCTGGATCAACTACTCAAAGAAATCGAAGAACAAAAGATAAAAATAAAGCATAATTTAAAGGTTGCCCAGGACAGGAAGAAAAGCTATGTTGATAAAGGAATAACTCACATGGAATTTAAAGTGGGTGACCATGTTTTCTTGAAAGTAAAGGCCAATGGAAGTTCCCTAAAGTTTGGAAATTACTCAAAGTCGGTAGCGCGTTTTTCTGGGCCATTTGAAATCGTGGAAAGGATTGGGCCTGTAGCATACATGCTTTCTTTTCTTGCATCAATATGCATTCATAATGTATTCCATATATGATTGCTTAAAGATATGTACCTGATACTAATCATGTCATTGATTGGAATGTGATTCAGGTGGAGCAAGAAGGTGGTTTTCAAGTGCATCTAGTGAGCATATTGGATCAAAAGATCAAGCAGCTCTGAAATCGATCCATAGGGCTAGTAAAGGTCCAATGGACCTAGTGCAGCCCCGAGGATGCAACTTGGGAGAATGAGGATGCTATGTGGGTGTAATACCCAGACCTTTTTGAAGACTTTCTGAGTTTTGGTTGTACATGTGTATATACTACACTAAGGACAATACATAAATAAGGGGGAGGGGAATGTAATACCCCTAGGATGAACCCCAATTGTACATATACATGTTACTATAATTTACATATAAAATGGTGAGCTAAAGGAACAATATATTTGGTTTGGTTCAGTGCGTTTTAAATTAGTGCATGTGAATCTCACACCAAAGGAGTGTGTGCAGTTTGTAAAATGATACATTGCGCAATTTAATGTTTTGGCGTGCACTTATGTAAGCACGCAGGAATGGGGCACAAAAAGGGAAAAAAATTGAATAATACAATGTGCACCAGTATAAGCATGCAATGATGACACTCTAAAGGAAGAGCCTTTCATGATGGCGCAAGTTCTAGGATTCGAATTTGTTACAAAAATATTACTCTACAGACAGGTGAACTTTCCCTTGGATTATTGACTCATATACCAAGACAAAAACAATAATTTGGACACTACCATTCCTATAAACTCATTTTTCTTATCGAAAAAGAGAGGAGAAGGTAAAGTAGGATGTACTATGTTTACAACGTTTGTCCTAGCTGCTCCTATCTGCAACCTTGATCCAAATCTTGGCACAAATAAATACCTGCAATGAACAACAAGAATTAAGCGACTTCCTTCTACTCTAATGGATTAGGAAAATCAAATTCATCTATGCAAATCAAATTAGACATAGACAAGAACATTTTTGTCACACAATGTGTACTTTCCCAAATCCCAAGGCAAGTGAAACAAGAATAGCGTAACAAGGGGGTGACCTATCACTGTCACCTTAATAGGAAACCCATTTTTGTTTAGGGGTATGTTAAGACTACCCCAAGGGAGATGTCCCTAGTGACCTAAATGGACGGTGAAACTAAAGCAAGGATGCAAAGATAACCCCCCTCTCACTGGTCACTCAAGTCAAAGGTCTTGCTGAGTTTATGTCGTAAGAGATGAAGCAAAATGTAATGGGTGAAGTGTACCTTCCTAAAAAAAGACAAAAAGAAAACTTATGGAAATTTTAAGTACAAAATAATATTAGTTCTTCAATAAGACAATAAACCAATGAAATATATGCTATCTGATATAAAATTGAGGCAAAATGAAAGTTTACAACAACAAAACGTATTTTGTAACAACTGGAAGAAATATTCCTCAAAATTGCTTGAAAGGACAATGAAAATATGGCATCTACTAGGAAGAATGATAATTAAATGTCACAAGCAAGTTTATAATTGTTTAGTTAGGATTCAATGTAGATGATGCAGAAAATTTGCTTCATTAAGATGGTTGTAGCAGTGCTTTATAATAGAAACAAGTAAATTAGTTGTCTAGGCTAGGTTAGTGTTAGATTTAGTTAGTAATAGCTTAAGAGAATAGTGTTTGAGTGTTTGATCAACCTTCCAACAAAAGAGAGACAAGAGACTAGTACCTTTAGGGTTTATGGAGTCAATTATATCAACACATTAACTTGGAGAGATAACAATGATTATAGTTGTCTAAAATATAACAAGGTGGAAGCTTGAGAAGTAGTACCTTAAGTTCTCAAGCACCAAGCCTAAAAGAGAAGGTTCAATTAGGGTGTAGGCTCTTCTAGACCCTAGCGATTTATCCTATCCTTTGACTCTTTAAAAATATTTAATGTAGTAAGAACTAGACAAAGCTTCTAAAGTGATATCACTTTAGGGCTTTTGAATTTTTTCTATACACGATCTTCTTAAGAAAAACTAGTAAAATAAAGAGCAAGAAAGAAGTACCTTATGTTTCTTAATCCTAAGGTTTCAAGAAAGAAATTTCATAATATTACATATGAAAAAGTAAACATACCATATAAATTTATCATGAAATGAAAATTGCAGATTTTCTTACTTCACCAAGAATAATAAAGCACAAAAACCCTAGATTTGCCAAAATTTCAGCAAGAAATGATCCAAAATGCATCCAAAATAGCCTCCAAGCAAGTGAGCCTTGATAATTTCAGCCAATAACCCATTTAGGGAGAAAATTTCATTCCTACCTCTTGTGAGAGGCGAGTTATGATAAAATGAGAGTATCTTCTGCTTATTTATACAAAACTTTGACCCTTAATTAATTTTAGGTCAAAATTAAGGCCGACTTGGCCAATTTACAATAAAATTCAATTTTTACATAATAAAAAATTAATTATCACCTAAAGACATCTCAAAGGGTGATGTCATGCACTTCTAGGGTGACGTTGAGGCCCTAAGGTGGAACATTGAGCCTAAAATGTAGGGAGCTTGGCCTCCAGAGGCCCAAGATGATTCCCACATGTGCCACCAGGCTCATAACTGCCTCCAAAATGAAAATCCTAGCTCTAGATGACGTCCATGGTCATAATGGTGACATACAGGGCCCTCAACGACCAAATTACATATGGAAGAGAAAGATCCTCTTGGGTCTAGGTCTACTAGGATGCCTCCAAAAGCGACGCCCTTCTTTTTCCCAGTGCAAATCTTCAGTTTCTTCTTACCCATGGCTGGGGTTGAAAGATCCATATGAGGGATTTAATCCCTCATGAATGTATGAGCTAATCATCCCCTCATGTTTACCTATCCACTGGGAAAGGTCCTGCAACAACGACAAGTATGCCCTCCAGGGGTTCACAAGTCACAGGGATCATAGCATGTAAATCACATCCAATAATCAAATTACCCAAACATGTACATCAAAACCCCCCTCAACCCAGAAAAATTCTCAAATACGTAATGCAGTTTGACAAGTTAGGTTTGGAGAAGGTCTCATGGTGTCCTATTGGGCTAACCTCCCATAAGTTTGGGGTGTTTCCTAGGTGGGATCTAATCCAAGTCATGCAAGTGTATGTCGTGGCATGGGGTAAGTGTTTGGGCATGGGGTGCGTGTAATAACAGGGAAATATAAAGTCTTACTTGTGGGTGCCTTTGTAGAGGGAGAGTTTCACCTTGTCATAAATGTAATTGTTTCCTATTCTTTTCATTGCCTTTTATTCTTAAATTTAGTTCTTTTGATATTTTGATTTTGATATTCAAGGGAAAAGTTAAGGGCCACTATCGTGGCTTGATGAAAAGAGGTGTCAACATTATCCACAAACATTTCACGGAAATGAGAAGGTTGGCTTGTGATGAGACCCCATTTCTCTTAGCTATGCCACCAAGAGCCATTACCCTAGTTTGGTGACCATATAGGTGGTAGTTTCATACCACTACATGCCCATGGTCATAATAGCCTGGCTCATGATGATACCTCCTATCCATCAACTAGTACCTTGAGTGTTTATGTATCTTATGGGTTCCCTTTCCTACTGAGAATATTTTCACTTCTCTCTCGGGAATCCCTGGGAGAGGCATCTTAAAGGTTTCAACATTGCATTTTAACTCTTTCAAACTACTTTTACCCTCTGGGCCTTTAGCTACTTCTTCCCACAAGGTAAGGTACAACCCTTCCTAGCATATCCAATCCCAATTCCCAAACAAGGATAAGCGAGATGGAAGGAAAATATGGAAGGAATGAACGATGAATTTTCAGAGACCCACCCAGTGGAAACCCATCCTAAAGGGAAACCAACTTACTAGGGCACCATGTTACCCTTCTAGGTATAAATGAGGTAAAGAGCATAATTTCCAGGCAAACATCATGAAATGAAGAATGATTCAATACAACATATTCAAGTTCTTCAAAAATCATAGTGATACATACCATTATACCTAGACTCATTACCTCATGGAGAAAGGCCCATCGCTACTTCAGGACCATGATGGTGGGGATTTATAATACTGATTGTGATGAATGGATTGTACTAAAGAAAAGAGGGGCCCTCTTGGGCCATGCTCAAGTCGCCTTCCTCTTAGTACTAAATGTCTAGGACCTATGGGCCTTGAGACATGATCTCCTTAGTTATCCCTAGGGTAGGAGATAACATCTGTCTCCAACTCGTGGACATGTGTTCATCGTAGAGTGCATGAGAAACTCAACATCTCTGGTATGACCTGTTCCTGCTAAATGTCAACAAAGAAGATTAGTGATCCTTAGGGTGGCTTGAAAACCTCCAAGGTTCCAAGTTCCTCTATGAGCTTTTCCTGCCCTCCTAATAGTTTATCACCCTACTTCCTGAGCTTGTAAGGTGATCTATCGACACCTTAGGTGCACTCCTTTCACTTGACTTATTTCTTTGACGACTTCTCTCTCGGCCTCCTAGAAAGGTTTAAGGCATTTCCTTTCCTTTATTGATGCACTTCTTGCAAAGCCTTCCTTCACCAGAAGGTTCAACAATTCTGGGATTCTTCTACACCTTCAACCGTGTAGTTCCTAGGTATTCTCACACAAGCTCGATGCCCTCCTGGCAGAGTATTCTAGAGTATTAATTAACTCCACGATGTTCTTCCTTCCACACAGGCTTTACTTTCAAGGGACTTAACCACCTTGAAATTTCTCCCTAAGTATGTAAGTAAATCTGGTGTGCCCTCTGGACAACTTCTCTTCTGACTCCACTGAGTTGAAATATGCACTCCTTGCATTGGATTACAGAGTTTCCCATCTCTTTCGCGCACTCCTTGCACTTAGCCTAGAGTTCCAGACTTAACTTAACACACTCTCAGATAGGAAACTGCATTTCTATTCCTGTAGATGATTTCTAACATCCATCTACAACTCATATGCATGTAAAAGACATTCATAGCACAACATCCATTAAACATAAATATAAAGAATCACCACCCAACACTCTACTTTTCTTACAATACAAATATTTATACAAGAGGGGCTCAAATGAGCTTCCCTCGCAAGATAACTAATGATGTCAAATCACAATCCTTAATGCTTATCGAAAGGCAAAATTACAATGATGGCAATTCTGATCCAAATCGGACGCAGATTCATTTTGTCGTCAGCCTATTAATGGTGTCCTTATCTCCAGCTTGTGCGAAAGGACAATTTGGCTCTTCCAGTTTGTCTTCAGTTAATGCCTGGATCATGCCTTGGATTCTCGAGGAAAAAATGAGAGAATGACACCTCTCCTTCCTTGAATGGGCACCACGCATGTTAATTAGCTGGCATGTGCTAAGATGGAGCGATGCTCCTGCATCAGGATGCAAAGATAACCCCTCTTTCACCGGTCACTCAATTAAAGGTCTTTCTGAGTTTATGTCTTAAGAGATGAAGAAAAATGTAATGGGTGAAGTGTACCTCCCCGAAACAAGACAACAAGAAAACTTATGGAAATTTTAAGTACAAAATGATATTAGTGCTTTAATAAGAAAATAAACCAATGAAATATATGATAGCTGATATAAAATTGCAGCAAAATGAAAGTTTACAACAACAAAAGGTATTTTGTAACAGGTGCAAGAAATATGCCTCAAAAATTCTTGAAAAGACAATAAAAATATGGCATCTACTAGGGATAATGATAATCAAATGTCACAAGAAATTTTATAAGTGTTTAGTTATCATTCAATGTAGATGATGCAGAAAATTTGCTACTTTAAGATGGTTGTAGTAGTGATTTATAATAACATCTAGTAAATTAGTTGTCTAGGCTAGGTTAGTGTTAGATTTGGTTAGTAATAGCTTAAGAGAATAGTTTTTCAGTGTTTGATCAACCTTTCAACAAAAGAGAGACAAAAGACTAGTGCCTTTAGGGCTTATGGAGTCAATTATATCAGCTCATTAACTTGGAGAAATAACGATGATTATACTTGTCTAAAAGATAACTAGGTGGAAGCTTGAGAAGTAGCACCTTAAGTTCTCAAGCACCAAGCCTCAAATAGAAGGTTCAACTAGGGTGTAGGCACTTCTAGGCCCTAATGATTTATCCTATCCTTAGACTCTTGAAAAATATTTGATACCATAAGAACTAGACAAAGCTTCTAAAGTGATAGCACTTTAGGGATTTAGAAGCTTGTCTAGGCAAGATCTTCTTAAGCAAAACTAGCGAAATAAAGAGAAAGAAAGAAGCACCTTATGTTTCTTACTCCTAGGGTTTCAAGAAAGAAATTTCATAATCTTACATATAAACAAGTAAACATACCATGGACATCTATCATGAAATTAAAACTGCATATTTACTTACTTCACCAAGAATAATCAAGCACAAAAACCTTAGATTTGCCAAGATTTCACGAAGAAATGATCCAAAATGGGTCCAAAATAACGTCCAAGAAAGTGTGCCTTGGTAATTAGTGTGCCTTGGTAATTTCATCCAATAACCCCTTTAGGGAGAAACTTTCAGTCCTCCCACTTGCGAGAGGTGAGTAATGATAAAATGAGAGTATCTTCTATTTATTTATACAAAACTTTGACCCTTAATTAATTTAAGGTCAAAATTAAGGCCAACATGGCCAATTTACAATAAAATCCAATTTTGACATAATAAAAATTAATTTTCACCTAAAGCCATCTGCAAGGGTTATTTCATTCCCTTATAGGGTGACGTTGAGGCCCTAAGGTGGAACGTTGAGCCTAAAATGTAGGGCACTTACCCTCCAGAGGCCCCAGATGATGCCCACACGTGCCACTAGGCTCATAACTACCTCCAAAATAAAAACCCTAGATCTGTATGACGTCCAAGGTCATGATGGTGGCATTCAGGGCCCTCAAGGGAAAATTTCCATGTGGAAGAGAAAGATCCCGTTGGGTCTAGGTCTTCCAGGGTGCCTCCAAAAACAACGTCCTTCTTTTTCTTGATGCAAATTTTTAGTTTCTTCTCACCCCTGGATAGGGTTGCAACATCCATCTATGGGCTTTAATCCCTCATGAAGGTCTGAGATAATCATCCCCTCCTGTGTACCTGTCCCACGAAAAAGGTCCTACAACAACAAAAAGTACGTCCTCCTGGGGTTCATAAGTCACAGGGATCATAACATGTAAATCACATCCAATAATCAAATTAGCCAAACATGTGCATCAAAACCCCCGTTAACCTAGAAACATTCTCCAAGACGTTATGAAATTCAACAATTTAGGTTTGGAGAAGGTCTCAAGGTGTCCTATTGGGCTAAACTCCCTTAAGTTTGGGGTGTTTCCCAGGTGGGGTCTAATCCAAGTCATGTAAGTGTATGAGGTAGCATTAGGTAAGTGTTTGGCATGGGGTGTGTGTAATAACAAGGAAATGTAAATTCTTACCCGTGGGTTCCTTTGTAGAGGGAGACATGCACCTTGTCATAAATGAAATTATTTCTTAGCCCATTCATTGACCTTTATTCTTATCTTTAGTTCTTTATATCTTTTTCTTTTTTTCTTCAAAGAAAAAGTTGAGGACCACTATCCTGGCTTGATGACCAGAGGTGACAACGTTATCCACAAATATTTCACGGAAATGAGAAGGATGGCTAGTCATGAGACCCCCTTTCTCTTATATATTCCACTAAGACCCACTACCATGGTTTGGTGACCAGATAGGTGGTAGTGTCATACTGCTACATGCCCATGGTCATAATAGGTCGTCTCATGATAAGACCTCCTATCCATTAACTTGTACCTTAAGTGTTTATGTATCTTATGGGTTCCCTTTTCTACTAAGAATATTTTCACCCCTCTCTCGAGAATCCTTGGGAGAAGAATCTCAAAGGTTTCAGCAATGGATTTTAACTCTTGCCAACTACTTTTACCCTTTGGGGCTTTAACCCCTTCTTCCCACAAGGTAAGGTACAACCCTTCCTAGCGTAGCCAATCCTAATTCCCAAACAAGGATAAGGGAGATGGAAGGAAAAGATGGAAAGTGGTAATTATGGAAGGAACAGATGATGAATTTTCACATACCCATGAAGTGGAAACCCATACTAAAGGTTAATCAACTTACTAGGACACTGTGTTACCCTTCTAGGTATAAAAGAGGCAAAGAGCATAATTTTCAAGAAAATGTCATGAAATGAAGAAGGATTCAATACATTATATTCAAGTGCTTCAAAAATCAAAGTGATACATACCATGATACCCAGACTCATTACCTCATGGAGCAAGACCCACTGCTACTTCAGGACGAGGCTAGTGGGGATGGATACTGTTGTTGGTGATCAATGGACTGCACTTAAGAAAAGAGGGGCCCTCTAGGGCCATGCTCAAGTTGTTTACCTCTCGGCACTCCATGTCGAGGACCTATGGGCCTCGAGATGTGATCTTCTTAGTTATCCCTAGGGTAGGGGATAACAAACATTAAACCACATACTTGAAGGAAATAGGCCAAGTATATTAAATGAGAACAAAGAAAAATTACAGACCATGAATGATGTTAGCTGCAACTCCTCCAAGCTCTTCTCTTCCAACCCTTGCATGAATCCCACGATCATAAGTCTGATATCTCCAAGATTCCTCCAAAATCAAAGGTTTGATACCTCTAATATTCCTTCTTTCACCATGAAAAGCCCTCATTATATAGGATTTGTAGGCTTAACCACCATGGAGAAGAACACTCACTCGATCCACTAAAATGGGATCTCTAATATTTTTAGGGAGAAAATATCTCTCAAGGATTTTAGGGAGAAAATGCCTCTCAAGGATTTTAAGGAGGAAATATCTCTCAAGATACACCAAATTATAATTTTGGTTTGAGAAAATATCTCAACCATCCATGAGATTCTCAACCTATCCTTGAGATTAGGAAACTAAATGTGAGGTGGATTCTCCCACTAAATTGATTTCCTTTTTATGAATATTAATAAATAATTCATGTGCACATAGTATTTTGACCTTCATATAATATACTTCTCCTTCACATTGATTAGGGATTGTGACAAATGTTCTTTCATGGTCTCAAGGTTTATGAAAAACTTGGCAAGGTGCACATGACACTTTTACGACACTTGCGACACTTAGGGTGAGGTACTTAAGTGTGGAATTTTGATGTGTAATAGATGCCCCCTAAAGTGTGAGGTTAGAAGAGAAAATGATGGTCGAAACACTTCACAAACTATTCAATGAAAGGGTGTGGAGTTGGAGAACCTAGAAGAAGTTGCAAACAATCATCAAACAATATTAATATATGTTCTATTTCTGAGGAAGACATACCTATGCTCAGAATATGAGATGACTCAAAGAACAACCGCCGACCAATACACTACAGATCCATGAAAATACTGACTAAGGATATGGCCATGAGAGATACAATGTGGATCCATACCTCCATGAAATGAACTGATCGTAGCCACGAAAAATACACAGTGGAGTTATGAAATGATAAAACATAACCACATACCAATACAATGTGGATCGATGTGACAATATATATATCAGCATGCTCAAATGATCTCCATCGCATCCTGGGAAAATTAGATAATAGAGTGAACACTCAACCCACGGTCTTCATCCCAATCTCGATGTGGTATGAATCTAGCCATGTGAGTAGATGATTTTACGTCAAACATGGTAGAAACCACTTGATTACCGATCATTGAGATAAACCATTAACAAGTGCGAGGGAAATCAACAAAGATGTCAATAAATACCAAGGTACCATAGTACATTCCAACAAATGTGAATAAATGAGATGAGGTCGAACATTCGTGGAATCATCCGATTAGAGGTCAATGATTTAAACCTACTATCAGAAATAAGGAGGCCTTCCATTGAGGCATGCAGGTCCCAATGTACTAACATGTTTCTAAGTCTAATTCACAGATGTTGTGTTGAAGTCAATAGGAAAATTCTCGTCGAAGGAGGGCCTTGATGTATCTTCCATCATCGACATGAAAATGACATAGGAAAGTGATGTAAGATGGTGAACCGAATGAGTATGGACTGACACAGGAAATGGAAACTGGAAATACTATAGATGGATGGTTTGAAGTGAAAGTTCCCTTGAAAATGATGAAGCACGACAACTGACTTGGCAACATTGAATCAAAGAGTACCAAGAATGTAATGTGATGACAATAAGAGCACTCTTCAACTGGACAAAAATGTATGGTGACACATGGAATTGGTATGACTTAGAGACACGCGAATTACCCAACTGTAAGATGAGACACAAACAAGTTCCATGTTCAAGGGAGACAATAGCTGCCATAAAGGATTCCCAAAAATGTGACCCACTTCATTCAATTCCGCCCCCCCCCCCCACCTAGATAGATGAGTACCTCTTTTTCATTTAATGAGCTCGAGGAGGGTGACACATGCTCGATTTAACTTACCTTTGATAATTTCCTCTTCCTTTATTTATCGAAATAGAAGAAGTAAGGCTTTGTTTCCATATGGGTCCTTCAATGTGGTTGTTCAAGTTTAGAGAGTCTGAAAAGAACTTAAAGGAGACTTCGTGGATGACTTTTTCATAAATTTAGTCTCCCAAGCCTGAAAAAAGTGTAAAAAAATACAGGGGAGAACTCTTCTAATCATGTTTGATTAGAGAGTTCATTTTTTCTAATTAGTCTCGTGAGGCTGAAAAAATATAAACTACCAATTGAAAGACTCCCTTTTGAACCTTTTAGCGAGTGTGAAAGGAAGAAATACCACTCGAAAATCTTTTCATTTTTAGAGAGTCTGAAAAGAGCTTAAAGAAAACTCCAGGTAGTTCCTTTTTCGTATAACCTTTACGAGTCAGAAAAAGTGATAAAAGTATACTCGGTCACATTCTAATGTATTTACGAGCATGAGAAAGAACAAAGATTGAGCTCAAAATTGGTTTCATTTTGACACAATCTTGAAACAAAATTAAACTATGATTGTAATTTCCAAAGGTTTTGAGGGATACCCATGGATGGTTGGTACTCTACGCCCAGTTTGAAAAGCTAGCAGCTTAACTCCAAAATGATAATCATAGGCTAGAGACATGTTCCGCCAATCTTCGTTTCATTCGTTGACACTTATATTGTCACCAATTTTTGTTCAGTATGGAAGAAAAAATGTCAACTGACAAAGGTGGATGAAAGGAAGGTTCAAATACGAGACCTAACAGAAGACTCAACTCGACATCTACGATAGCTAGCTAAAGACTCGACTCGATATCTACGAGATCTAGTGAAAAGACTCGAATTCATAGGAGAGGTGACTTTTTAATTTTTTAATGAGCTTGACACATGAAAAGAAATATTCTCATGGCTCCAGGTGAAATCCCCACATTTCTTTTCATTTTTTAACGAGATTTCTACAAAGAGGAAAACTATGCTCATAGCTTCTGTTTCATTTTTTAACGAGCTTGGCACAGAGAAGAAACAATATGCTGAAAACCTTGGTTTCATTTTTTAATGAGCTTGCCACAGAGAAGAAAAAATATGCTCAAAACCTCTCCTTGATCATCACTTCCAAGAGGACAATTATCTGGAAGGAATATATGTCAAGGGACAAACGTCATCCATGTATTCAAGGAGATCTTCTTTAGATGGAAGAAAAACACTACGGAAGGAATACATGTTGACGACCTCGATAAGGGTAGGGAGATCTGGCTCTAGTAGCCCTATCGAAGAGATGATCATGTCCACTACATGATCTAAGTCAGGATAAGGAAGAGATTGCCTCTCGTGCGGGGTTGAACACATGGGGCAGGTAATTACATAATTGACCTATGACAGGGTAGCCATCCCTAGAATGTATGGACCGTTCAGGGAATGCACATGTTTGACCATCAGATGAGAGTTAATGAATGAAATATGGTCGATCGTTACTATGTTTCCATTGTGAGGGAAACATATCACTCGAAAGAGAGTGGACACAAAAGACCTCATAATGTTGACATAGTCTCACTGAAGGAGTAGGTTAAAGTCCAAGGGATCGTGAACTACCATCACATCGATGTAGACCATTTTTCCTCCCAAAGTAATTGGAAATTGAGGAAGGATCCCTAAAGGTTGACTAACTCTTTTGTCAACGGTCAACAAATTCTGAGTCACAGGTGCAAGCTGTGGGGAACCAAAATATTTCCAAGCATTCATGGATAAGATGCTAACAAAAGAACCTTCATCTATTATAGTGTTAGGAATATTCCTATCACAAACCTATATGGTGATTTGGAAAGGCACATAAGAAGGAATACGAGGTTCTGTCAAATGATTCCAATTAATATAAATCATTTGATTGCTTGAAGGGGGTGCCATCGAGACGGGAAGAGTGCCCCCTTATTTGGGTAAATAATATTAACGAGGTAGACCTGAGTGACATCCTCACTCTTTGAATGAGGAGTGGGATTGATCGATGATGGAACCATATCGACCACTTTGGTTGCACTCTTCTACAAAGGAATGGGATTGATCGATGATGAAACAGGATTAGTCACATGGGTTTCACTTTTCAGATGAAGATTTGGGTTGATCGGTGACGGAACTGAATTAGCTACTTCGATTAGTGGTTCAACCGAGGATGAAACCAGATTAACCACCTGATCAACCAGACTGATCAGCGATGGAACCAACTTGACCAGTCCATCAACTAATGACGGTTTTGGAGAGATATTATGATAACCATTTGGAAGTTGAATCTTTTCCAAAAGATAAGAATCCCCATCCATATGAGGGAAAAGGTGAGAGTAATGATCACCTTCGGATAACATACAAGGAAATTTGGTAGAAGACGGGGTGTAACTAGCATGTTCAACATGTCTTGATGATGTGGAAGATCACATTTCTAAAACCTCAGGGAGACTAGGGAAATCTCTCAGAAAGCGGTAATCCTTACAAATGAGGGAATTTGGGTTTAGGATTCTTCGTTTTAGACTTGTCGAATTTTTCAACACTCCCACTACAATTAACAATAGCTGGTTGCTTGGATCCAACATGACCTGATACAGTTGGAGGCTTGGTCTCTTTCTGATTCTTCTTCTTCTTCCCCTTCTATTTCTTCTTCTTCTTATCAACCTAGCTACTTGCTTTATATATTTCACAAGGAGAAGAAGGTGAAAGGTAGAGATTAGGTTGATTTGTGGGTGGTGTGCTTACATATGAAGCATTAGGTGCATTCGAAGCACTGGGAAAAGTCAAGATCACCAGAGTGGGGAATAACCAAAATGGTAACCCGATGGTGAGTCCCAGAAGACTCGGTGTGGGAATGCATAGAGGACCAACGTTTCCAAAAGAAGGAAATACAGAATGTTCCTTGGGAAAATGGGTTCCTTCATTGGTACTCCCATGAATTGATTCCATTGAAACTGACTTGACCTAAGGTCTAATAAGGAAAACAAATAACGCATGCTACAAATCTAAGAAGAAAATAATCAAACAAACCTTCCCACATTGAAACCACTAATTGGTGATAAAATCCAACATCACGAGATAAATATACGAAGGGGTTGGGATAGAGCAGGTGGATCAGTTACGTTGGCAACCTACTTAACGAACTTATGACTTGGTGGAAGTTCCCACACAGTTTTACCCATGGGTGTTCCCTCTAAGGAGCCCGAGTGAGTTTGACCAACGTCTGACCCAGGTACGATGAAGACTCCCCTTCACCATCACCTTGTGTATCAACCCTACAGATATAGATCACCAAGGTTACCAACTCACAGTCAGACTTCGGGCAGGTACAATCGATAGTTGGGAAGGAAGATATGGGTAGGATAGCAAGTCTGAAATTATTCAAGAGAAATGAAGACAAGTGGACTAGAATACTATTGAGGACCCCGAATGAACTCGAGATTCACGAAGCTCCGATACCAAATGAAAGAATTTTTTTCTTAGGAAGAACCCCCAATATACGATATTTATGCTACGTGGGTTAAGCTTCGAAGGGAAAATCTCCGCTGCTCTCTCGCATGTGACCTCGTGTTCAACCCCTATGTGAGAGGGGGATCCCGACCATGCTTATACAAACAACTGGATTTACCACTCCCTAGCACAAGATTCTATGTTTGGATGATGGATTTGGAAAGTTATCCTCACAACCTATTCCAAATCCATACACTTTAAGCTAATGTAGGTTCTCTACCAGATAATATAAAAGTTATGATCAATTTTATAAGCGCTTCATTTTAGGGATGTTGTTTACTCAAGGGTGTGAAAGCGAAACTTATGATGTTTTAGACTCGACTCCAAAAGAATGCAGAATAATGAGATGAAAATATTTTTCTTCAATGAATCCTACATACAGGATGGAAAAGAGGTTCAACTTTATTCAACAAAAACACCCAATTCCCAAACACAATTTTCTAAATACAATCTACTACACCACCCAAAAGCAAGAACACAATTATCTTCTTTATTTTATTTTAAAAGAAAGAAAATGAAAATCCTTTAATGCTTTTTTACTTTCAATCAAAATGAAAGAGTCGGATGCAGATACAAGAAGCAAAAATATTTCAAACAAAGAATGCACTCAAAGGATAATGAGAAATGAAAGAAACAAGTATGATAACTCGTTCAATCAAGAACTCAATGATGCAAAAGAGAAAGAAGACAAACACTCATGAAAATATTTAAATGATGAGCAACAAGAAACATAAATAAACCTAGGATGTCATAAGAGTACTAATCATTTAGAAAAATGAGATGTTTCAAATGAAGAAAAGAACGTTCAATACCAAGTAACCTCTACAAACCTTAGTTGATGAACAATCTTAAACAGTCAAGCAATCTGAAAGCTTTACGAGACGAAGATCAAATAAAACCAAAAGGAAAAAAGAACCAAGGGATCTCGTTAACCCAAGGGGAACACAACTAAGAGAAAATTTGCAAACTCAAAGGATAAACATAAATGGATTATAAATTCTTAACTCTTAGCAAAACAAAGTCAAGAGTATTGAAAGGTCTTTGAGCAAAAATCCTCATTGGATTAGACTGAGAAAAGTGAGCAGAAAATGGTTGAAAAACCTAGAGAAGGAGATCAACGCTCCTGTTTCCAAAGGGACATAGTGCTACAGTGGTTTGGTATACACTTTAGGGGAGTGTTGATCCTATATCAACGCTCTGGTGTACATATAATATGAGAACTATGTTGACGTCAAGGGACTAGAGAGTCCCCAACACCATCATTTTCAACCTCTCGCGGGGCTAGGAGAGAAGAGACGAGAATATCACCCTAGGCTTAAATCCCTAGACAAAGACACAATGATCTCTAAGCTAAATATCCTCTAACCTATAGTCCAAGCATGGGTCCTTTGCCTTGTATTTTAATTTTTAACAATATTTGATTTTTAGGCGATAATTAATTTTTGTACTTATATATATAATTTTGTAATTTTTGTAATAACAAAACTAAATCTTCGAAGAAATTAAATCTTTAAAAAAAAAAACAATAAAATTAAAAATATAAAGTCTTTTGTTTTGTATTATCAAGAAGTAACTAAAACAAAACTAAAGTGTAAAGAAAAACTAATATTAAAATGAATAATTACAAGAAAACCTTATTAAACAAGAAATTTATTAACTACCGAAACTATTCATAAAACAATGTCATGAGTTGACATTTAAATTTCCTTTAAGTAAAAATATGAATAAAACTAAAACAAATTAAAAAAAAAAATAAAGTAACAAAACTTACTCTAAAACAAATAAAAAATAAATAAAATAACAAAGCTTACACCTAAAACAAATAAAAATAAAAATAAAGTAACAAAACTTACTCTAAAACAAATAAAAAAAAATAAAATAACAAAGCTTACACCTATAATCAAAATGAGGAAAATTTATGTACAACATGCTAAATAGTGATAGCTCATTTTTTCTTATGTATTTTCTTTTTAACTTTTTACTTTAAGTGTTGGATTAATAGAGATGAGGAAAAATGAGGATTTAAAAAAATAATAATAAAGAGAAAGTTTTAGAGTGGAAAATAAATTGATCTTCATTTAAAATGTTTTTCATACAAACTTTTGAATTTTTGAAATATAGAAGTTTTTGTGTAGACTAGGGCCAAGTACATGGTCTTTAGTTATTCTAGGACAATGTTACAATAAAAAGACTAAGTTCGAAAAGTAAAAAGAAAGATGAGTCTAGATGGAATGGATCAATGGTGGTGAATCACAAGGAGAAAACCTGCATATCAAAACCCCATTAATACCAAATAAAATCGATCTTGAATACAACAAACTGACAAGTAAACTAATTACCTTACGAAAACTAGCAAGCTCATCCTAGCTTCCCATTAATACCAAATAAAATCGATCTTGAATACAACAAACTGACAAATAAACTAATTACCTGACGAAAACCAGCAAGCTCATCCTAACTTTATCTTTTTACTGCTTCACAAAACCCCTACTGCCAACAATTCCGTCAATCCCTGCTAAATATACAAAAGAAGAATGAAATGAAGCAAAACTCACAACACTCCAAACATACCTCTCTATAAATTTTCGGCCAAAGTTTTTCTCTTGGAAAATTTCTTCACGTGCGTTGGCTGTTTGGTGCTTATTTTATGGTGTTGAAAATTTCTTCGCGTGCGTTGGCTGTTTGGTGCTTATTTTATGGTGTTGAACAGTTTGAGTAAACCGGTTGGAACAGCCTGTGGTTTCTTCTTTTTCTTTTTCTTTTAAAAATATATGAAAACAATACTCGTCAGAAAAAAAAATCGTTATTGTTTTCCCTTATTCGCGTATCAGTCTCTGTGTACGTCGTGGATGAACCTCTTGAATGGGCTTGCAGATTAGCTCTTGATAATTGGCTTGTAGAATATTTGCATCAAGCTGCAAAACGTCTCTCCCGGAGCTGTTCAATGCGGCTAACATCTTCGACCTGGTTTACAAGGAGCTGGATTTTGATTCAGAGGCGTATGGTCGACCGTGTATATGCATATTTCTTTATTAAGGCGAATAACCCTTCAGGCTTCATATATAGAGGTTGGAGATAATGCGTAGAAGTGTCTCTTACTTTTTGCAAAGGTGATAGAACACACAAAGTGCTCCGACTATAAATGCGTTTTAACAAAACATGCTTCCTTGTCCCTTCTGGATCACAGTCATGCTGCACCATTATAACAACATGCTTGGAACAATATAATCCTTTCAGCTTGAACTCCAAAATATCCCTATAGTTATTTCAACAAGAAGCTTCAAAAAATAGCATGCCTGCTTCAATATGCTACATTGACGATCTGAACAGTCAAGAGTACGCTAGATGCTTCAATAGTGTTGGAAAGAATCCATTTCATGAGCACCTCGAAAAGAAGACTTTCGATTCTTTGTAAAACAATATACAAGATGACTGACCAATCGTTTTGGTAATGGATAGAGCCTGGACTCTTTCATAACTTTACCAGTCACAATAATTTCTGTACGTTGGCTTCCAATGCAATGTACGTCAACAAAGAACTGGTGTCCTTCTCATGTTCGAAAAAAATAATCCGAACCTCTAATGCTTTTCATTCTCGGAAGCATTCAATATGTTGTTGGACGTTTTATTTTTTTGGGTAATTCTTGAGGTTGCCTGAATTTGCTCATGCGAAAACTTACAA
>SNQJ01S0030803.1:0-36128 GCA_010110895.2 Picea sitchensis
AAATAATATGTTTGATTAACAAAATTGAGGTGCTACTATATATATATATATCACAGAACGAGACACTAGAACAATGTGCATTTCATATACAAATGGAAGTAAGAAGATGGGATCCTATGCATAAGAAATGACTCTAGTGATTTACGTGAAGTATCAATCCAGATCTATTCTTCAGTTCCAACTTCAATATTTTTAGGACTTTGAAACAAGTAAATTTGGAAACAATTTAGAAATCCATGATACAATTTTGATAAATTTTCCCTTACAGGAACTATTTGATTAAGTATGAGTAGCCTGAGCAACACCCCACAAGGCAAGGAGGCCAATCATATTGAAAATTGTTGAAATATTACTTGAAACAATTGATAAATCCATCATATATTTTTTATAAATGTTCTCTTACGGGAAATATAGATGATATACCTTCAGTACCAGAGAAACACATAATAAGCAACGATTAAGTATCACTAGCCTAAGAAACACCCAACAAGGCCTAGAGGCCAATCATACTGGAGATGGTTGAAAGTTGGTTGGAAACAATGTAGAAATCCATGATATAGTTTTGATAAATGTTCTCTTACGGGAAATATGGGAGAAATAGCTTCAAGATCCAAGAAACAAATAATAAGAAATGATTAATTATGACTAGACATGCCAACACCCAATAAGTCTGGGAGGCCAATCATGCGACATATGGTTGAAATCTTACACATTGTTCTGATACTTGCTAGGTTAAAAGATGAAGAAAAATATTTAATTTTTATTAGAAGAAGTTGCACAAAATCATGGTAAAATTTAATTGACTAAGCGGTCAATGAAGGTTGCAAAGGAATGCTTCACAAAAGATTAAGCATCTATTGCATGAGTTTAAAAACCATGTAACAACACATGTAAGCTACAACCAAGTGTTTCAACAATGTGTTTTGGCCGCGTGTTTCAACAACGCATGTAATCTACAAAGAGGTGTTTCAACAACATGTTTCAACAATGTGTTTCAACAAATAATAAAAGGTTATTACAACAAAAAATCTTAATTAAATCACTCCTGCGTCTTACACAAAGATTGATACTATGTTCTACAACAATCTTTTCAACATGTGTTTTAGCAGAGAGTAAAAATGAATTTACAAACAAAAACATAGTTATAACACAAACATAGGAATCATAATAGAAGACTAAAAAAACATGTTACAACAGCAAAATGAATTCACTGAATCCTTCCCTACAACAATAAATCCACCCATTACTTATGTACTAAATCTAAATAACATTCTACAACTAAAGAATGCATAGCTTTAAGGATTTAACTGAAGTTTTCAAACAATAAACAGGGTATGCATGCTACAACAAAATAAATTACTCTGCAAAAAATATGAACATCATCATGAGTTTACAAACTCAGATACAAACATAAACAAAGTATAAAATCCCCTGATAACACTCTATTTCTTCTCTATGTCTATATATACCTATGCATCTATAAAATCTGAATTACATGGATGTATATATACTGATTCAATAAGTCAGTTAGCTTTCCCCTTTTCTATACCTAAGTCGAATTTGGATTTTCCAAAACATTAATATCTCATTGCCCCTTTGAAATTCGATCAGCCATAAATGAAATGGTGTGGCGATGATGATCATTAAATGAATAAGCAGGTTATAATAAATTTATGGGTGGTGGTATCTCTTCAAAATTTGATCGACTGAGATAAGTCATATTTTTGGTGATGGAATGATTATTTTCTGATATTCTCCCCCTTATTAATTTTACCGAAAAATAAAAACTCTACAGTATTACAGTTCACAAGCCCCAATGTTATTTCTGTGTATTTCAAATAATTCCTTGGCTAAGGACTTTGTAAAGATGTCTTCAAAATGATCTTCAGATTTGCAAAACTCTACAAAAATTTCATCTTGGTTTATCATCTCTCAAATAAAATGATATTTTTTATCAATATGCTTAGTTTTCATGTGGAAAAAATGATTACGTGTTAGTGCAATGGATGATTTATTTTCACAAAAAATCTGAGTTCGTTCTTGATGTTCATGAAAGAACTCTATCACAATCCTTCTCGTCGATAGTTGTTGTTGCTGCAACATGCTTTGCCTCAACAGATGATAACGTCACAATGGGCTGCTTCTTTGAAACCCAAGCTACAATGTCTGATCCAAAGATAAAAACATATCTTGATGTTCTCTTCATATCATTTACACTACCTGCAAAATCACTATTCATATATCCAATCAACTTAAAATATGAATCTGATGTATAATGGACACCATAATTAGTTGTTTGAGCAACATATCTTGGGATATGTTTTCCATATTTCCAATGGGTGCTCTTCAGAGTCTCCATAAATCTAGAAATCAAACTTACAACAAACATAATATCAGGCCTTGTTGTTGTTAAATATATAGGACTTCCAACGAGTCTTTTATATAGAGTCAAATCAACACATGACCCCTCATCTTTCTTACTGATTTTTGTGCCAGTTGCAATTGGTGTTACAGTTGGTCTACAGTTCACCATCCTAAACCTTTTCAATATGTCCTTTTCATACTTATTTTGAAAAATTAAAATATTGTCTTCATATTGATTTACTTCAATGCCTATAAAATAATTCATCATTCCTAAGTCAATCATTTCAAACTCAGTTTTCATGGTTGTCTTAAAGTCATCTACTCAAATATTCCTGACGAAAATCAAATCATCAACATACAAGCATACAATCAAGAGTTTACCTTCCTAATTTACCGTTGTATACAAAGTTGGCTCACTTGCACTCAAGTTGAATCCTTCAATATTCAAGTATTCATCAATTCTGCTATACCATGCTCCAGGTGTTTGTTCCAATCTATACAGTTCTTTCTTTAACGTGTAGACCTTACCTTCTTGTCCATCAATATCATATACTGGAGGTTGTTTCACATAAACCTTTTCTTCTAGAAAACCATTTAAAAATGAAGATTTTACATCCATTTGGTACATGCACCATTTATTATGAGCAGCAATGGCTAACACCATTCTTACTGTATCAAGCCTAGCTACAGGTGATAATTTTCATTATAATCAATACTAGGTTGTTGACTGAATCCATTAGATATAAGCCTTTCCTTATGCTTCTCAACTTCACCTTCAACATTTAACTTAGTCTTGTAAATCCATACAATCAAGAGTTTACCTTCCTAATTTACCTTTGTATACAAAGTTGTCTCACTTGAACTCAAGTTTAATCCTTCCATATTAAAGTATTCATCAATTCTGCTATACCATGCTCTGGGTGCTTGTTTCAATCTATACAATGTTTTCTTTAACCTGTAGACCTTACATTCTTGTCCATCAATCTCATATACTGGAGGTTGTTTCACATAAACCTCTTCCTCCAGAAAATCATTTAAAAATGCAGATTTTACATCCATTTGGTACATGCACCATTTATTATGAGCAGCAATGGCTAACACCATTCTTACTGTATCAAGCCTAGCTACAGGTGCAAAAGTTTCATTATAATAAATACCAGGTTGTTGACTGAATCCATGAGCTACAAGCCTTTCCTTATGATTCTCAACTTCACCTTCAGTGTTTAACTTAGTCTTGTAAATCCATTTGACACCAACACAATTTTTATCTTCAAGAAAATGTACAAGTTCCCAAGTGTTATTCCTTTCTATGGAATCAATTTCTTCATTCATGGCTTCTACCCAAACTTCTTTCTTAACAACATCATCAAAATTTATAGGATCATATGGAATTAATGCAAAATTTGAAACTTGATCTACTTCATCATTTTTCTCACATAGTTCTTTTAAACTTCTAGTCTTTTGACCTCTAATTCTATTTCTTAATTAAGCTGAAGTAGGATTTGATTCATCACTTACCTTTGATCCTTTTTGTTGTCCACCATGACCTGATGGTTCACCACGCTCATATGTTTTGGGCATTCTTAGTTGTGATGGGATGACTCCTGGTGATTTTCTTACATGAGTTCTTGTTGTAGGTGTATGTGACTATGGAATCAATTGTCCACCTTGTACGTCCTTCTCATATCCACCATCATCTTCATGAGATATTTCAGTCCCCCCTGAAGCAATTTTATCAATGCTACAATCCCAAGCTTCTTCTTCCTTGAACTCAATGTCTCTGTTGATAGCATACTTCTTGGTGATGGGATTATAGATTTTATATGCCTTTGAATCCTCACTGTATCAAACAAAGACACATTTCTCACTTCTTTCATCCAACTTTCTCCTCATCTCTTCATGTACATGTGCATAATCTACACACCTAAAAATCCTCAAACAAATACGTTGTTATTCTTACCACTCCACGCTTCTTGCGGAACTTGGTTCTTTACACTCTTAGTTGGAATTATGTTCAGAACATATAATGAACAAACAACTGCATCACCCCAATATTAATTTGGAATATGCTTCTCCTTCAACATACTTCGAGTCATATTCATAATGGTTTGATTCTTCCTTTCAACTACTCCATTCTGCTATGGAGTATAACAAGTAGTAAATTGTCTCTTAATTCCATGATACTGACAAAACTCCATGAAATCAAATAGCATATACTCACCTCCTATGTATAATCTCAAGACTTTAATATATTTTCCACTCTCCTTTTCAACCATAACTTTAACCTCTTAAATATATAAAAAGCTTCAGACTTCTGCTTAAACAAATAAACCCAAATGTTTCGACTAAAATCATCAATTAAAGTCATAAAATAGACATTACGAATCAATGAAGATGTTTGCATTGGTCCACATAAGAATTTGTGAAAAAATTTCAATGTATCTTTATCCTTGTACAAAAGTCCATAAATAAATTTATCCTCATGATGCTTTACAAGTATACAACTCTCACATGAGCTTGTTCGTTGTTGAATAGTGAGCAACCCCTTCACCTTTGTTTCTTTTGCAGCAAATATAAACCTCCAAAATGTAAATGGCCATATCTCAAATGCCATAAACATGACTCATACAAACCTTTAGCTTTATAAGAATTCAAAGATTCACTCAAATCATTTGTCCTAATAAGTGGAAATATTCAATTCTTTGTCATATGTACTCTGGAAATTAACTACTTACTTGGATACTTATCATAAATTGTACACACCTTTTTCTTGAAGAACACTCTGTACATTTTCTCTATTAGTTTTCCAACACTTAACATATTTCACTTCATACTAGGTACATAACAAACATCATCTATTTTTCTTCTTTCATCATTCTTAGTATAAAAAAAAATCACACCTTTACTCTTACCTTACAATCATTACCCAACTTTACCACAAACTAAATATCGGTATCTAGATTGGAAAATAAGTTTTTATTTGCAGTCATGTGATTGCTACATCCATTGTCCAAAAGAAATAATCATTTGCACTTTTCTGGGTGACATTACAAGTCAAAAACACAGGTTTTTTATCATCCTCTGGCTCCTTTGTCATGTGTGCAGACTGCTTTCCAAAATCTTCTTGCTTCTTCCAACACTTGTTAGCATAATGTACAAATTTCTTACAATACTAACATTCTACCTTAGATTTATCATACCTCTGATTTCCTTGCTTCTAGGATCTACTACTACTCACCCTTAAGCTAGGAGGATTCTGTTGAGTTTTCTCCTTAGATTCTAAATCACTTTTGTTGTCTCTTTGACCAGCAAATCAACCTCCTCTTCCTTTACTACTAGACCTTCCTCTGCCTCTTCCAATAGTAACATGCAACTGATATTTGAAGGAATTCTTGAATGGATTATCATATATAGACATCCTGGATTCATGAGAAATTAGAGAACCAAATAATTCATCAATAGGCATAAGACTAATATCTTTAAATTCTTCTATGGGTACAACTGCGAATTCAAACTTCTGTGGAAAATATATGAAAACTTTCTCAATTAATCTCTTGTCTGAGAGGTATTCACGATACTGCCTTAGATAATTCACGACATTCATGACTTGAGTCACAAAACTATCAATTGACTCGTTGTCCTTCATCTTCATATTTTCAAGGTCCCTTCTCAAATTCTAAGCCTTGACAATCTTCACCTTGGATACACCTTGATATCTAGTTTCAAGAGTGTCTGAAGGTTTCTTTGAAGATACTGAACTTGACACCTTCAGAGATATGCTTTCAGTCAGGCCTTGTTGAATAAGACTGAGGGATTTGTTGTCTTTCTTTATGTTCTCCTTTAACAAAATCCGTTCAACATTTGTCAGAGCCATTTATGTTGCTTGGTCAATAGGCTCTAGATAACCAACAATAACAAACTCCCAAAGATCTTGAGAATGAAGAATTGTTCTCATTTTGATAAAACCAAGAACCATAATTTCTTTCATTCAAAAAAAGAATCTTTGTTTGTAGCCATTTCAAATCAGATTCCAAATCACTATATTCAGTTACAACGAGGAACTATAAGTATTACTAGCTCTGATACCATTAATGAAGGATGCAAAGGACTGCTTCACAAAATAATAAACATCTATTACATGAGTTTCAACACTGTGTAACAACACTTGTAAGCTACAACCATGTGTTTCAACAACGTGTTTTAGTCACGTGTTTTAACAGTGCATGTAAGCTACAACGAGGTGTTTCAGCAATGTGTTTCAACACGTTTTTTAGCAAATAATAAAAGACTATTACAACAACAAAAACTTAAGTAAATCACTCCTGTATCTTACACAAAGATTGATACTCTATTCTACACCAATCTTTTCAACAGGTGTTTCAGTAGAGAGTAAAAATGAATTTACAACCAAAAACTAAGTTATAACAGAAACATGGGAATCATAACAACACACTAAAAACACATGTTACATAAGCAAAATAACTTTATTAAATCCTTCCCTACAACAGTAAATCCACCTAGTACTTATGTACTAAATCTAAATAACATTCTACAACAAAACATTGCACAACTTTATTGATTTAACTGGAGCTTTCAAACAATAAACATAGTATGCAAGCTAAAGAAAAATAAATTAAAGTGTGAAGATTATCAAAGTCATTTAGAGTGTGAGGATTATCAATCAGTATCCCTTTTCCATTGTTTGATGAAAAATATCTTTGTATTCAAACCTTGAGCTTCACTCCTAATATTAATGCATTGGATGGATGTGTACATATTACAAATTTTTATCCTACCACATCACTCAAAAATTCGATCCATGTTTCTTTTGAATGCACAAGGCATTATGTTTTGAAATATAACCCCGAAGTTATATAATTTGTTGGATCCTAATGTAACACCAACCAACATGACAGATTTAGATATAATTTCCAACATGGGATTTCCATTTGAGTTGTCATAACCATGCCCGAGCATAGAATATTACAACATTGGACCTTTTTCATTGTACCTCTAATTATATTCTAGAAGTATCAATTTATCGTCCCAATTTTGAAACATTTGCCAGCCACATGGCAATTTGTAAAGTTCCATTTTTCTCTTCATTTTTTCCAAAATTGTGATATCCTATCAAGGCCAAACACATAAAGGCTACGTTGGTAGTTACATAAGCATGGAATTGAAATCATGTTAGAATTTCATCAAATGAAATCCCATTAACAAAACTAGAGGAATGTCAAATTTATTGGATCATGTTGTCATTGATGCCAATGGTTTGTCATTGATGCCAATGGTTTGATTACTTGGGAGATTGTTGGATCATATGTCATTGATGTAAATGGTTTGGTTTGATTGATGTCATTGGTTGATGTCAAGTAATTGATTGATATGATTCCCTTGATGAGAATGTTATATGTCCAAGGAGTGAAACAATAGATGCAAAGGTAAACAAATGTATGAACTCCAAAGTGGTCCCCTTATGGGTAGCCCTCACGGGAAGACTCTTTGTAGTTGAGTTATCCTAGAAGAATGGTTGGAGGACCCATGCTTGTATGAGAAATAACGAGATGAAGATCAAGGAAATTGTTGGTGAAACTATCCTAGATGGATAGTGCTTGTCATGCCATTTAGGTGGTATGTGGAGATGTCACATAACTCCTCACAGTTTGAGAGTTATGGCCTTACAAAGATGAAGGACCCTCACATGAGGCTTGAAGCCCCCAAAGTCAAAGAAGTCAAAGTGACCTAAAGAAGAAATGATAAAATAAGGTGACAAATCAAGAAGGAATATTTATGGAAATGGTTAACCCTAAAAATAAGGAAAATAGGTTAAGTGACCTAGAAATGGGTTAATATTATTTATTCAAGATTAATATTATTTAAATCATCAAGAGAAGTGACAAAATCGAAATGATAAAGTAAGGTGACAAAATCAGAAATGATAAAGTAAGGTGACAAAATCAAGAAAGAGTTATTTATGGAAAATAGTTAACCCTAAAAATAAGGAAAATGAGTCAAGTGACCTAGAAATGGGTAATATTCATTTTCAATAATAATTTTAATGGAGAAAATTAGAAGTGGATTAACCTAAAAATAAGGAAAAGTGGGGCCAAGTGACCTAGAATATGTTTTGAGGCTTCTTGGAGTATAAATGAGAGGCAGGCTCTCTCATTTGAATCACCTTGAGCATATTGAATATCTATATATAATGTCTGGGAACATAATGATATGTTAATGAGGAATTCTAAGGAGCGTGAAGAAAGAGGCGAGAAATGCAAGGAGGATAAGAATTCTTTTTGAAGGTGCTTTCTATGGTGGCATGTTATTTCGGGTCATCTCACCATTTCGCTATAACATTTTTTTCTATAATGATTCAGATCTAAAATTGCTATACAAGTGAGAAACCATATCAGTATCTGTGGTTGAAAATTAATCTTGTGGGTCAGGTGTATTTTTGGATTTACACTCATGGAAAATAGGGTTTGTGGCGATCAGAGAAACTAGTCAAAATCGAGCGGCTTCGGTAAAAACGTCATAACTTCTTCACCAACAGATCAAATTCAGTGAGATACAAATGTGTCCGGATTAGAGGTAAAGGCTGTAGTATTCCTGCTTGTAATAGTTTCAGATCATTTCATCAAATATTTTGTGGGGCCCTCTCTACAAGGACGCTCTCTAGAATAGCTTGAGAATTCAGCATGGTATGCTATTTTGCTATAACTCATTTTCTGAGAGGTTACAGTGGTGCAAACTTGGAAGAATTGCATAGCTACACTGAATAACATTGTATATCATTTTTCAATTCTTTATACATTACAGGTTCAAAGTTATGATTACTTTAAATTAGGGTTGTTAGCTAATCCAAAACTAAACATATGAGACTAAAAGAAAAGTTTGATGAAAATGCTAGTTTCTTGTTGTTAAATTAATGAGTTTGAATAAATGTGATCAAAAACACCAGGTCTATTACATAGCTACAAATCATATATTTTGATGATGAAATTGATGAGGCTTTGGTTGAGGTACATGTTGGTACATGGTTGGGACAAGTAGTTGATGAGTTCTTTATACATGAGGTGTATAGTTGATGATGTTGGTACATATTGATGAGAGTCATTTTTTATGAGTGGTTTGACACATGGTTGGTATATACTTTGTACATGGTTGGGTGCACTTGTTTATAATTACAGGTTGATTCTGAGGTTGGTGCATGGTTGATGCACTTGTTTATGTACCAGGGTTGGTGCATGGGTTTGATTAACTCTTGTTTGTGCAGATTGATATCACATTTGATTTGATACCTCATCTCAAGTTGATGCTGAAAATGCAAGTTGATCTTACTATAGAGTTGGATGCTCTTTAGAAAGTTGTACTCTATTAGGTTGTTGTTGATAAACCCCAAGTTGTAGTCCGTATGCAAAGAAAATTATACATACATCTTGTGGTCTTTAATTTCATTGTGATGATGAATTGTTGATGATATATTGCTGATATATATTTATGATATAAATTGTACATACATCTTGTGTTCTTTGTGTTCATTGTGGTGATGAATTGTTGATGATATATTGCTGATATATGTTGTTGATATGTGCTCACATCTAACTGGTTATAAATGACAACAATGGGTAATGAATAAATGTTGAATGCAAATTGATGATTTTTTGTGCAAGAGGGAAGTTTTGGGAAAAAGAGCCCCACACTCATTCACCCCGCCCCTCTAAGTGTGGTAGGTGTGTCCAAAAAAATTAATGTTGATAGGTAGTTATAAATGTGGCGATGTACTTCAGAAGGATGCATTGAACATAATTTTTATTGTGCGTCAAATGTTGATAATATCTCGCTAATCTGATCAACCAATTTAGTTGAACATCCGACGAATGTTGGTAGGTAATTGGACATGCATCAAAGTAGTTTACAAATTTTTAGCCAAATCATCAATAGAACGTCAGATAGATGCCATTAAAATGTTGTTTATCATTAGTCATGTCACTGAATGGTTAATACTACATAGAATTCTTACATAAAGAGACTTAAAATATGCCAATTTCCTATTCTACTATGATATATATTCATCTAATATTTCCTCAAATTTTTGAAGTGGATAATAAGACCATGTTCCATATTTACATCTATGAAAAATCACTTCATATATGTCGATGCAAAAAAGATTTATGAAAAATCACTTCGTATATGTCGATGCAAACAAGTTTTTTTAGTGAAATGTCTATCTAAAAAGAAACTACTAATGTGATCATATTAGGAGCATACATGGATCATCTTATAAGAAACTTATTTAATACAATAAAACAATGTTTTGCGAAAAATATTAATTAATAACATGAAGACATACCTAAAACATATAAAACAACACATTGTATTGACATTTTAATAGAGTTGAAACAATATGTATAATAATCTCAATGACACTTTGTTAAACTTACAAGTCATATATTTCATTTTAAAAAAAAGAAAAAAAAAGTCATATGTTTCATAAAAATTACTATCATAACACTTTGTTAAACTTACAAGTCATATATTTCATAAAAAAAAGTCATATGTTTCATAAAAATTATTATCATAAGACAAAGTGTTCCAAAAGTCATATATTTCACAAAAATTACTATCATAAAACAAAGTGTTCCAAGACAAAGATCTCAATTAGCAGTTAAAAACATACTTGGACATTCTTTTCACCACAACTAAGAAGTGTGAATAGTTAACAAACTAAAATTTCATTCTTTTTGTCAATATCACTCAAACCTTCAAATTTTTCCTTCAAAGAAGTCATTTAGTTGAATCCCAAAAAATTCAAGGGAAACAAAATCATAACAAATTTATATCTCAAAGAAGTGTCAAACAACACATACTATTGCGTACACATATAAGTTGGAGAAAATAGAAATATTTTTCATGGAAAGACCTCTATAATGCATCAATTTGAAGGTATAGTTTGTTGGGATATGTAACTCTTACTTGTCTTTAGTGTGATCATATTTAATTATTGACTTTATTGGTCATTATTAGGTATAGTTCTAGTCTCTACGAGAAGGAGTTTGTTCCTACCTTTTAGGAGGTTGTTTAGGAGTCTCACGAACTAGTTAGCTTCCTTGTTTATTGTGAGGTTGAGATATTCCTCAACCAATGGATCAAGGTAGTTCTCTATCGTGATACTATGATTGTTGTATTTATATGTACTCTATTTGAGTGTTTAATAGAGCATTCAGGAACAATTTTAGTGTGTTATTATTTCTACTCTCCCTCTCCCATTCTCGGATATCTTCTTCCCATGTACTAACCAAACCAAACATTATAATTATGAATTTTTTCAAATGGGGGTTTTGAAGACCACTTTGTGCAAATATTATTGCAGAATCAACAACATTGATAATTACAAGGCACTTTATATAAAATATTTGAGTCTCTCATGGATTCTCCTTTAAAACAATTGGTCTTCTTTAAATCTCATAGATAAATCTCACTTACAAACTACCAGATTTATAGTTTTGAGTAGACATTGCCCTATATTTTAGAATGTAAATGTTTTTCCTTAGTTTTCATTTTGATATTTCCATATCTAATATCAATATAAGAGCCTCACCACACAACATATTTTGGTCTAAATGTTTTCTTCTCCAACCAAAGGTATGAACAATAAATTTAACTCATTTTGGATCAATACTACATGTCCTTCCAATTTTTGACCCTATAAGCAATCTTATATCATGTTTCATTACCATATAAGGTTTCCTTCAAGTATTCCTTCATGTGCGTAGGAAGACATAAAAACCAACAAAATACTAAATAAGGTGCCAAATGCTCCATTACTACTTCCAAGGGGCCTACAAATACTTCTTGATGAGTTTCATGAAATTATGCATGTTACTTGGTATCATTTCAATAAGAATATTCAAGTTTGGAAGTTCTTTTATTCTTGTAAATTCCCTTGATTTTGTGTTATATTTTTGTAAAGTATTCACATTAAGCTTATAATCCCATTGTTTGTACCTTTTCATGTAATTCATTGGTGTACCCAATTCCATAATCAATTCAAGTTTATGGTATGAGCATTGAAATTTAATGAATTTAGACTTCATATGGACTACAATACAATGAATTGAGACTTCTTATGCAATACAATACAATTAATTGAGACTTCCTATGCTCTATTATATCCAATGGAACAACATCCACATTTTCCTTGGTTTCACTCCAAATCACATCATCTCTTCATGAAGCGGAACTCAAACCAGATTATTTTCTCTTGACATCTTACAATTATACATCCATTTTGGATTTTTAACTTTTTATTGGTGACCTTGGGGATGTTTTATTTTCAATGTCAATTGACTCATATATCATTTTATATAGTTCAACTATAATTATTTTACAAAATGGCACTCATTGGTCACTCATTGACCACTTCCACCGTTGCCACTACTAGGTGCATCCGTAAATATGATCCCCCTCCTCTTATTATAAGTGAAAGATTGATTCTTATTACATCTTGGTGTGGTTTTTCTTTTCAAAGATTGGAAAAGGAAATGACATTCTTATAAGTTTTTTTCCAAAATGAATTATCACACCTACAAAATTATACTTTGTAATTCAATCCAAGAAAACCCACCATAGATGATAGCGTAATTTGAAAGGATGTTACCTTCCTCCACAACCCTAACGTCTTCTTGATTCATCCCTGCAATACTTACAAGAATCAAAGAATGAAGTTTAATTAAAAATTATAAAAATCAATTTCATTCATGCTACATATAAAATTCATCAAAAAGTGATCTGACCATGAATAACTTAGGTAAAAACAAAGTTGGCTAGAAAACATAGCACTTAGTTGTATGATTTTATTTGGGGAAACATTCATTGTAGGTTCAGTGAATATAGCCATAGTGGATGATACAATGGGGTATGCATGAGGGAAAATTGGTGAAACCACAATATGGAAGATTGGTGGAAGAACAATGGATGCAACAATGGGGGCTACAGTACGATGAACAGGTGAGTGGTGTACATGTGCAACTACTTGAATGGATAGGATGGAAAGGGTGGTGGGGGTAGCAATAATCTCCGATGGGTTTTATGCTGGGAGGAACTACCTAAGGGAGAGAAAATGGGATCCTAGGTGCTAGGGCAGGGTGGCCAAGGACCAAACTTTCCTTGTAACCTAGAATAAATTCTATGAAAAATGGGGGTAGTGGTGACTGAACAAATGAGGGTAGTGGTGATTGGACAAATAATGAACTATATTACATACACATTTATAATATTTTTATTAGTGAAAAAACATGAAATTCAAATAAAATAGGATACAAAAATTAACATTAAAACAATATTTAACTTGACACATGATACTTTGGAAAGGGACAATTTGTCCATTCTAAGTGAACATGATTCATCACTCTTAGAAACAACAACCTGTAGAAACACAACGACATTATAACTGATTTCTATTAAATAAATTGAACATTTGCAAAACATCAAAATTATAAATCTTATTAAGTTAAATATTGTAATGAACAAGGTTTAAATCTACGCACACATAATAAATGATGTTGTATGCACTTTGGATCTTTGGTAGTCCATGTGTTGCACTCAAAATTATTTAAAATTTTAAATTTTTTTGGGAAATCACCATTAGATATATATCAATATAAGTGTGGATTGTTTCAACAAATTGACTTATCGAATTTCCTAAGACACTCAAAAGTATTCTATATTTATGGACATTATAATTTAAAAAAAACATAAATCCATGGAACACGAGCGTGAATCATGCATTGGAAAAAATGAAAAAAATTGTTAAGATCAATCTCCATTAGTATTATTTGAGTTTTAATGTTAACTAGGTTCAAGATTTTATTTTATCAATATAGGTTTATATCCTTTGGAACATTTTTTAAATTAGACCCTGTTAGCAACATTACTTGTCTTTGGCATCGGGATATCCAGGTCTGCAGGTTGCACGAGGAGCGCCCAAGCGCAACAAACATAAGAAGTCATGTTCAGACTTAAAATCAAGCGAGCGGGCAAAATTATAGTGTCAGCGGTCCTGATCCATCCATATGAGTAGATCAACGGTTGGCGGGAAGTCGCAGATAGAGAATATGCATCGAGGATAGCGCAATGGAAAATGCCCACATCATGTGCGAGCATGGATGGCAACCATTCATCCAAAGGACATGTGGCGCGAGATCTGGTCACGTCGGCTTTTCAGCAGTCGCGAGTTCAAAGGGTGAAGGTTTTTTTTCGTTATACATCTCGAAGCCCCGAACCCTGAAGTGTCGATAACACCTGAAATCGGGCTCATAGCATCATCGAGTGAGTTTAGAGCCGTCAGATCTAGGGGGATGTGCGGCGCCAACTCAAGCCATCTCGGTGTTTCGTTCATCACGGTTTCAAGGGACGGGGATCATCCCCTTCCTATTCACAAACGTCGAAATCTCCTTTGTGAGTAAGCACAGGGTCACAGCTCATGGCCACCTGGGAAAGAAAAGAACTGTGCAAAGGAGCCAAAGGTGTCGGGGTTAGCCGCCGAAAGGATCATCGTGATCTCCATGCGCCATCTGATGCGACTTCGATCCTGGTCCTTGCTGAAGAATTAAATGAAGGTGAATAGAGGTAGTTGAAACCTCAACTCACTTATTGAATGTGAGGTATGGAGGTTCCGGAAGACAGTCTGCCCGAGACAGTCCTGTACACTGATTTTCTCCAAAAGGTCACGACCAGTCCTCATCTGACCAAAGAAAGTCTGTGCACACCATGTTGGCCTTTAATGTTGCTACTATCTAACCTACAGGAGCCAGGCGCAGTTAAGGCGACGTCTGACGAAAGTTACCCGTCCAAATTCGGCTGAGGGGACACCATGCCTTGGATGACTGAACATGCCTCTGTTAGGCAAATTTTGATGAGTATATAGACTGGGTCTTTTTATTTTGTAACGGATCGATGGTTGAGCTAGGCTCCCGATTGTAAATTTTTGATGCAGCGCTGGTCGCTCTCGTTAATGTATAAGGCATTGGAGACTTCTTACTTTATAGATGTCAGCCTCTTTTTCCATCTCTTTGTCTACTGTGTTAGAACAACTAGGAATTGGAGGATCCAGTCGAGTTGCGTTGTTGTAGGATGATGTAGGTTGGATCACTGCAACGGTCGCAGTGTTTCTAATCAGTTCTTGTGTTTTCTCAGCATTGGAATGGCTTGGAATTTGAGGATCCAGTCGAGTCACCCCTCATCTCCTTGAAACTCTGGACCAAGAGGATCTTGGCTTATGAGTTTTTCTTGCTCAAGCTTTTGAAGGCCTGTTGCCCGATGCATTCTTTGTCACCCTTCTCACAAGTCGTCCATCTACCACCCTTTGAGCAACCTTCTGACGGAAGTTGGATCAAGACCTCCCTTGCTTTCTAGATACCAGACCCTGGTTCGTGTGTCAATGTTGATTTCCTGGGTCTCTTTCCATTTGACCACCCCCATTCATTAAATCATGACATAAAAACTGATGGGTGTCGGGCTCTGCTCCTGCTGCAATCCAGGGGTGACTTCTGACACTAACATTTCTGGCGCCGTTGCCGGCGACGAAGTTGAATATTTTCCTTGGGCAGAACGACATTGAGCCTATGATTCTGAAGGTGCATCAGACATCAGAGCCCTTCAAGATTGCTACTATGCACCTGGCGACCCCACTGTGGCAACTCCATTGTTTCCACTTCATTGTTTCAGCTGTGGTTATTGTTGGCACACCTGAAAGCTGACCCATAGGATCTTTCTCGAGAAGGTTTCAGCAGCTGCTTCCTCAGCCTGAGAAGCTTCCTGGGGTAACGACAACGTTAGGATATGGCCTTTGATGGTGAACAAGGACCAGACACATTCGAAGATGCACATCTTTCACCTGGCGACTCCACATTTACAGACTCCACTGGAAGGGATTTTGTTGACAGAAGGAAGTCCATGTCGAAGGGAAAGACCAAGTATCAGTTTATGAGCTTACTGCATGAAGTTCTATATTTCCTTGTCAGCTCATTCTTCTCTTTCCCTTCAATTATAGAGAATTGTTTCCTCTCCTTTTCATATTCTGATGTCCTTGAGCCTCCCCTTATCCACTCAGAAGAAGAAAGCATACCCTCTTCTTGTGTTGCAGATATTGATCTTGTGCCTTCACCTCTGCCTATCCATGAAGATGAGATCTGTATCACACCTCCTCTTGGAATTGAGTGCCCTTGTAGTCTGGAGGAGGTTGAGGATAATTCACAGTCTTCCCAAACCTCGTTACCCCCTGTTTTTCCTACTAATCCTCCCCAGCCTCTTATTGAATCCCATGATCAACCCACTGCTTTTCAAATCAAAATCAGAAATAAGTTGTTTAAACCTATGAGGTTACCATATCACCTTAACCCTTATCCTCATGATTTCTTCGAGTATCTTCCTCAATTTTCTGGGGAAGGTCATGTTACAGCTGAGAGGCATATGGAGGCCTTTAAGACCCTTATTGATCAATTTGAGATCCTTCACGAAGATGTTGTCATGAGAATGTTCTCACACTCCCTATCTGGAGATGTTGCAGTGTGGTTTAGGTGTCTGGAGGCCGGTTCTATTGGTTCCTGGACTGAACTATACCATACATTTTTAAAATGTTTGGGTGAGAACAAGTCCCTTGATCAATACTGGTCCAAGTTTAATGCCTTAAGGAGAGGGGAAGATGAAGCCTTGGTTTTTTTCAACAAAATATTTTTCAGTGTTTATCATAGCATGCCTATAGAGATTAGACCCACAGAGACTTCTGCTATGGTGTACTATATCATGGCTCAGCATCTAGAGCTAGTCTTCCTCCTGAGAGAGAGGAAATCCTCATCATTGATACATCTGTTTCAGGATGCTATAGAGGTTGAGGAAAACATCAAGGCTAGCAGGTGGACTCGTAAGCAGGCAGATTTTCATATACAGGAGGAAGAAGACTGTTAGTATGTTTCAGAATCTAAGCAAGGATATAGCAATTATGGATCAAATCTGGAACAAGAACCAAGAAATAGTCATTATGACCTATATCCTGCTGCTCCTTTATTTGAATATCATCTTTCTGGGGTAAAAGATGCAGTTGTAGAAGATCCAGAGTGGTTTTCCCATGAGGGGGAGGGACATTCTTTTGTGAGTAGAGAGTTTTTTGTAGAAGAACATCCTGGTCTTCTTAAGCGGCCAGGATTCTATCATACTCCCCATGATCCTGTGGCCATATGCATGGAGTCCTACATTTCAGATTTCTTGAAATGTTCTAATGACATTAGTCCACCAATACTCACAAGTGAGTATTGTGTTATGAAAGATTTCCAAGACCACATTATAGAGCATGTTCCTTTATTAATTAAGGAAATGCCATGGGTGGAAATCAACTCTACTAGGCTTGCAGGAAGCACAAAGAAGCATAAAGAGGAAGGGATTAGTAGACAACTCATCTCCTATCCAGAGCCTGTTTGTGGGCAGGTGTCATCTGGCATTGGCCAGCCTACATCTGTCCTCTGCCCACTTGTGCACTCTGAAGACATCATGCCACAGGTGAACAACCATGGAGGACAAGAGATGTTTTCTAACCAACTAAACTCCCATGGCATTAGATATGGTGACCCTGTGGGGTCTTATATGGAGTTGTTCTTTCCAAAGGCCTATAAATTTATTCCCCTTCTCAAAATTTGGGGGTATGGACAACATGGTTAACCTCATCTTCATCTGCCTATCATACCTCCCTAGCATTTTATGGAGCATATGCAATAAAGAGAAGGGACGAATCACCAAGTAGTATGGGTGGCTATGGTGGAAATTTGCTTTCACCTAGCCCATGTATATATAGTTTTACTAGTTTAGGACTGTACATAAATAAGCTCTTTTGAGCATGTATCTTGTTTTGTTTTACTTTTACTTTTGGGCCTGTATTTTGAGTAGGGGGTGTTTTGAGCTTGACTCCATAGCCCAACAACAAGGCACTGGAACTGCAAAATGAGTCCTTAGAGCATCACAGGGACGAATCTATCCCCCATGGAGCCTAATGTTAGCAACATTACTTGTCTTCGGCATAGAGATATCCAGGAGTGCAGGTTGCATGAGGAGCGCCCAAGCGCAACGAACATAAGAAGTCCTGTTCAGAATTAAAATCAAGCGAGCGGGCAAAATTGTATTGTCAGCGGTCCTAATCCATCCATATGAGTAGATCAATAGTTGGAGAGATGTTGCAGATAGAGAATATGTGCTGAGGATAGCGCAATGGACAACGCCCACATCATGTGTGGGCATGGATGGCAGTCGTTCATCCAAAGGACACGTGGCGCGAGATCTGGTCACGTCGGCTTTTCAGCAGTCGTGAGTTCAAAGGGTGAATCTTTTCTGTCGTTATACATCTCGAAGCCCTAAACCCTGAAGTGTCGATAGCACCTGAAATCGAGCTCACAGCATCATCGTGTGAGTTCAGAGCCGTCAGATCTAGGGGGACGCGGGGCACCAACTCAATCCATATCGACGTTTTGTTCATCGCGGTTTCAAGGGACGAGGATCAACCCCTTCCTATTCATGAACGTCAAAAGCTCCTTTGCGAGTAAGAACAGGGTCACAGCCCGTGGCCACCTAGGAAAGAAAAGAACTGTGCAAAGGAGCCAAAGGCATGAGGGTTAGCCGCCGAAACGATCATCGTGATCTCCATGCGCCATCTGATCCGACTTCGATCCTGGTCCTCGCTAAAGAATTAAATGAGGGTGAACAGAGGTAGTTGAAACCTCAACTCACTTATTGAATGCGAGGTATGGAGGTTCCAGCAGACAGTCTGCCCGAGACGGTCCTGTACACTGATTTTCTCCAAAAGGTCATGGTCGGTCCTCATCTGACCAGAGAAAGTCTACGCACGCCAGGTTGGCCTTTAATGTTGTTGTTATCTCCCCTACAGGAGCCATGCATAGTTAAGGCGGCGTCTGTAGAAAGTTACCCGTCCAAATTCGGCTGAGGGGACACCACGCCTTGGATGACTGAACATGCCTCTGATAGGCGAATTTTGCTGAGTATATAGACTGGGTCTTTGTATTTTGTAACGGATCGATGGTTGACCTAGGCTTTCGATTGTAAAGTTTTGATGCAGCGTTGGTCGCTCTGGTTGATGTATAAGGCATTGGAGACTTCTTATTTTATGGATGTCAGCCTCTTTTTCCATCTCTTTGTCTACTGTGTTAGAACATCTCGAAATTGGAGGATCCAGTCGAGTTGCGTTGTTGTAGGATGATGTAGGTTGGATCACTGCAATGGTCGCAGCATTTCTAATCAGTTCTTGTGTTTTCTCAGCGCTGGAATGGCTTGGAATTGGAGGATCCATTCGAGTCACCCCTCAGATCCTTGAAACTCTGGACCAAGAGGATCTTGGCTTCTGAGTTTTTATTCCTCAAGCTTCCGAAGGCCTGTTGCCCGAGGCAGTCTTGCTCATCCTTCTCACAAGTCTTCCATCTACCACCCTTTGAGAAACCTACTGACGGAAGTTGGATCAAGACCTCCCTTGATTTCTACATACCAGACCCTGGTTCCTGTGTCAATGCTTCTTTCCTGGGTCTCTTTCCATCTGACCACCCCCATTCATTAAATTGTGACATAAAAACTAATGGGCATCGGGCTCCGCTCCTGCTGCAATCCAGGGGTGACTTCTGACGCTAACAGATCCCTAAGTTTTCATAACAAGAATATAGGTGTTCCAAGTGTCAATGTTGAAAATAAAATAGAGAATGACAACTTTAGAGATCATGCAATCTAAAAAATCATATTCTTCTTAGATATACCATTTGACATGGGGAAAAAAATAACAAAATAACAAAGAATGAGATATAATGAAGAACAATAAAAGTAATTGGATAGATGGGGAACCATTTGATTTAAACCAACTTACAATAAGGAAAAGAAACCCCACGTACCCAAGGAAACCATCCAGAAATTCCCTAGGACTTTAGCTAAATCCAATAACCACTTTGAAATAAGAATGCATTGTTTAAAAATACAAACAGGGTGTTGAAAGTGTCAAATAGGACACTATAATAGCATGGTGAGCCAATCGGGAGGCTACCCTTGTAACCAACTAGAAATATAAATATGCATAAGCGAGAGAAAAGTTTAATACATAAATAAGAATAGTTTTTTTTACCTATCTACAATATCCTTAGAACATATTACACTCTATGTACATGAGTTATTTTAAGTGTATTCTTAAATAATTTCATATGTTGTATTTGTAAAAAGAATGATTTAATACAATAAGAGCCTAATGTCTTAATTAGTGACATGACATAATTCTTAAGTTAGGATTTTTGCATTATTATTGTTATAAATAGAGTTTTCTCACCTTTCATATGTATCTCTTACCATTTTATCAATACAACCAAGTAGTTTACAATATTTGTAATTTAATTAGTGCCTTAATTTTCTTTTATCCACTACTTATTTATCACATGGCATATTATCCTTAAATTCAGAAGTGATAATACTTGTAATATAATCGATATTCTTCATCATGGCTTCTTCTTGTATTCCCTGATGATTTAGACGTAATTTGCAATCTTTATGCTATCCTTGGTTGAGCCACTACTAGTTTTGGCTAGAGTTTGAAGAAATTTTGGGGATCCTCTTGTCAATCATGTTTTTTTATCTTGTTCTTGTACGTTAGATATCTAATCATAGATATGATATCAATGGGTGAAATACTTTCTTCTATGAGGAGGATAGGATACACTTTATTTCCCTTAATTTTGAGATTATAAGTTACAAAATTATTTTAGATATGTTCTATCTTTCTCCAAGATTCTCTTGATATACTCTAACCCCAAACTTCACATCCATATAATATAACTGGAGTGACGAGAGAATCAAATAGGAGTAATTTGTATCCCAAAGACAAAGGTATGTTGATTTACGATTTGTTTTTATCCCATAATAAACTTTCCTCCCTCCATTTATCCTTTTCTCAATGCTATAGTTCCAATTGATATATTGAATCCAATATACTTATATCAACGCACTTCCTCCAAGCTATTGTTGTCATAAAAAAAGTATCATAGGTTATCCTTTTGGATTTAATTATCATAACCTTTTTTTTGTGATTGTTCATAGTCATGCCCATGCTATTAAAAAAATCCTTAAGGGTTATTAGTTGCTTACCTATGTTATAGGGATTCTTCTTCATAAGAAAAATATCACCAATATAAATAAGGAGGATGATCACTATACTAGCGAGAGTTGGGCCAACACAACCTGTGTCCTCCAAACAATCTTCTAACTTATCAACATAGATGCTGAAAAGGGCAGGGGATATGGGACAAACTTTCTTGACTCCTATATTACAACAACTTTCTTTTGACCATCCGTCAATGGTAATAAGCTTGGAAATAACTTTCTCATATAGCATTACTGCAACAAATCTTAACTCGAAAGGGAATTTAACTTCTTTTAACCTATTCTAGAGGATAGTCCTAGGCACAATATCAAAATATTTTCTAAAATCAATGAAACAACAAAGGATATCATTTTTATAATTACGACACTCTTCTACAATGATCTTAAATGTAACAAGGTGGTCAACAGTGGAATGTTAGCCTCTAAACCAAGTCTGGACTATAGTTTTTTTTCCTTTTCTTTCTATCCATGTCTTGATATTCTTTTCCAAAATACTTCCATACAACGTATCTAAAATGGGGTTAATCAAAATGGTCCTATAATTAGAGGGAATCCTTTTATCCCCATTTTTAAAAATAGGTACAACAAGTCTTTGATTCCAATGTTTTGGGAAGCCTTTTGGGATAGCTAAATTGAAGAGATTATATATGTGAGGGATGAGGACAGGTTATTCAATTTTTAATATTTCAACTTGGTAACGTTTAATGTCCTTACATTTTCCTTTTGAGAGCCTTTAATCCCAATTTTAATGTCTTCTATCGAAAATACTCCGTCCTTTCTAGAGCTATTCTGGCATGTTTTCCATTACATTAGGGGATTCATACATATTTGTATGGTATAAATTCCATTCCTTCAAGAGAATCTTATTATTTTCTTTAGTTTTACGAGTTAGAATTTTCCCTAAGAATTTATTAGGGTCTATATTAAATACGTGCAAAAGTTTCTCTTTCTTTCTATCTATATAGTCTTTTTTTCCGTTTAATTAAGGTTTTGTATCTATTTATCTATCATAACTTAAAGATGCATTGGAAGCATCCCTAATGGAGTTTTTAGAAATTTTACATTCATTATCGTACCAAGGGTTATTTTTACTATTTTTCTTTTTATGTAGCATCTCAATAGAGAAATTGTTAATTAAAGTAGAGAGGGTTGATGTAAAATTATGATAGACAACTTCAATATTGTTGTGATACGATATTAGTTTTAAATAATTGCTTAAGTATTTTATGAAGAAATCATTTTTTTTTTGTCAAAAATTAATCTCCTTTGGTTATCAAAGTGCTCCTCTACAGAGCTTTTGTGCATGGAAAAGTTAAGAGTTAGGGTTAGAGGTCTCTGATCATAGTCATGTTCGTGGTTATCTAAAAGATCAAAGTTTAATATTTGGTTGTATATGGGGATATCCCATATTACATAATAAAAAACAGTAATACCCAACCCATGGATACAAGTCATCCTATTAGAATTATGCCACTTCTTTATACCATTGTAAATTATTAAATCTTGAGAACTACAAATCTCGATTAACTCAGTACCAAACAAATTCTCGATTGAGTCTTTATAGTTTCTTTTCTAGCATCAAAGTCTCCTAACAGGAGGATACTACCTTCATTTTCATATTGTAGATATATTTCTCTAAGATTTTGTAGAGACAATTCTTATCTAGATTGTTTTTGGTATACAAACTAGAGTTACTAGGTGTGAAATAACATATTGTTATATAAAACTTCTTAGTGTTAATATGATATATCTCCATCCATATGTACTAATTGAGAGGATATTTCTTATGAAGAAGCATGCAAGGAGAGATGTTTGTTTTTATGTAACATGATATACCTCCAATCCCTCTACGGGAGGACTTCTTGTTCCATGTGGACCACAAAACAAATCCTTCGATATTAGGGGAACTTATGTTTTTCATGCTCCCAAGTTTCAACCCAGAGAATAATGTCAATATCACTCGAGATCCAACTTAGTGTAGGCCCTTTAGTCCATGGAAAACCACAGTAGTTCCAAACGAGGATCCATAGTGCTTTGAATTGGTATTGTTGTCATAAAAAAAACTATCATAGGTGATATTTTTGGATTTAATTATGAGAACCCTTTTTTTGTGAGTGTTCATAGTCATGCCCATGCTATAAAACAATTCCTTGAGGGTTATTAGTTGCTTACCTAGGTTATAGGGATTCTTCTCCATAAGAACAATATCATCACCATAAACAAGGAGGTTGATCAATATACTAGCGAGAGTTGGACCAACACATCATATGTCCTCCAAACAATCCTGTAACTTCTTAATATATATGTTGAAAATGGAAAGGGATAGGGGACATATATATTCTTAGGTGTAAGAACACTTTCCACTCTTATTCTAATAACAATATACCTAGAGTAGTGGATTTCTCACATGTTGATTCAATATTAAGCCTTATTGGCTCTCTCAAACTAAGTACACCTCTCTCAAAATCACCTAGTAATACGAGACAACAACCAATAGTCATGCAAGGACAAACCTTCTCACGAGTGTCCCCTCTTCTTTTCCCCTTTCCCCATAAACATAGTGTCTCGCTCTGATCCTACGCTATTTAAAAGACACATAGTGTTTTACGCGAAGTATCAATCCAAATTCCAAATCTATGCTTTAGTACTAGCTTTAATTTTCAGGACTTCGAAACAAATTTCGAAACAAGCCAATTTGGAAACATTTTGGGAATCCACGATGTGATATTGCTAAATATTCGATTACACACAATATGGGTGAGATCCCTTTAGAAGACGAGCAACACAATTATCAAAATAGAGATTGCATCTAACAACAAAAAAACAACGGTTAAGTATGACTACTGTGAGCAACACCCAATAAGGCCGGGAGGCAAATCATACCGTAGAATGTTGAAAGGTTACCCATTAGTCTGATACTTGCTTTGTTCAAAAGATGCAAGAAGTGATCTCATTTTTATTAGAAGAAGAATCTTCACAAACTCATCAATTCATGTTATTCATGTTTTTATAAATGACAAAATTTCTGAAAACTTCTTGAACAAATGACAACTATGACAATCACGAACTCATCATTATTATTATTTTTTAAAGAAAACCTCACCGTTCATAAACTCGTCATTATTATTATTTAAAGAAAACCACATGAAGACAAAGTATTTATTCAAGTTTCATATAGTAGATCAAATAGTATTACTACTGATGTGCAACCATCCATTTACAATTTACTCTTTCTTTTTCTTTTTTTTCACTGCTATCCAATTATTTTATTTTTTATCCCACGTTACTTATCTCTTCGTTAATATTAATATTTAACTCAGCGGGGATGATTTCTCAATATATTTAATAATCATAATAGTAAACTTGCCGATTACATTCATAGATGTCTATGCGGGAATAAACTCACTTTTTTTCCATACTTATCTCTAACACATTGAACCAAAAGTTTCTTTAATTCTTTAAAAATTTATCTCCAACATCTTGGACTAAAAATATTCTTTAGACATAGTGCATTGCAGTTCGACAAATATTCTCCACCACACTTTGTCGGATAAGTTCTAACGATAGTGTCTCGGACTCACACGTCGATGTTGCGTTTCCATAAAGCATTACCAAAGTTTCTCTCTAATATTTTTGTTTATTATGTGCCTTTGGGGACGGGTCGATCTATTGCTGTGAAGTCGATTTTTTATTATTATCATTTTTAAAATATTATTATTGGCCTTGTGTGGTATTATTTTCCGATTTGACCGGGGAGTGGAAGGGTGACGGTGGGATGACATCTTAGTATGATTTGGCCATGCTTGCCAACTATATCTATATGGAGTTTTACATTGTCTCTAAATTCATTTTTTTCTACTCATTCCTTTTTTTAGTTCTTACCTTCTAGCACTATGAAGGAGGCTATAGGGTTTGGTGTAAATTTATTACATTTGGTCTCTAGATTTATATTTTTTCTACTCATTCATATTTTTTTCTACTCATTGAAATTCATGTTCTCTTACTATTTTTTTAATTTCATGCACATTCTCTAGCTTTAGTCTAGTCTAGAACTAATTGTTGGGTCTACACAGAGAATACCTTTCCAAAAATATTAAGTAGTAACATGAAATATGAAGAATACCTCAAATACATAAAGCAACACATTGTATTGAAACTTTGACATAGTTGAAACGATATGTATAATAACCTCAATGGACCTCTACTAAACCTACAAGTGAGATATTTCATAAACATTATTATCATAAAAAAAAATGTTCGAAATCTTAGTTATCATTTAGAAATATAATTGGACATCTTTTTACCCAAAGTAGGAAATGCACCTAGTAAACAAACTAAAATTTCACCCTTTTGGTCAAGATTAATCAAACCTTCAAATGTTCCCTTTGAAGCTGTAACTGTTGTGAATCCCAAACAATTCAAGGGAAACAAAAAAATTACCAAATTTAAATCTTAAAGAAATGTAAAATAACACATATTATTGTGTACAAATATAAATTGGAGAAAACATAAATATATTTCATGTTAAGACCTAAGAACACTTCAATTTTGTACAAAACATTAAACTTATAAAAAAAAATTAAAGTATGGATCCAATAAGAAATTTAGAAAAATAACTATATTGAACTATGTGGGAATATTTTACGATGTTGTAGAGCCCTTTATTGGAAGAACTAATGTCAATAAATCATTATTTACTAACAATAAAGAATAGATTGGATCTCATAACTTATGTTTTTCTCATAGTGTTCTATGTATCTACTTATTTTCATAGTGGTCAAGGTATCTACCATAGGTATTGCATAGAGGTGGCGCTTGAACCATGCAATAAGTTTATTTCTTGTGTATTAGCAAATATTGTTTTGCATCCTTTCCATAGTTTCTACCAATCCTCATTTAGCATAGTACCCTTTCTCATGGTAGAAAATATTATTTTTCAACCTCACCATAGTTTCTATATATCCCTTTCTCATGGCTATAGAACCCCATTTTCATGGTTACCAATGATAATTTGGCCTTGTAGTTGCTACTAAAGTTGTGGTCTCTAGTCTCATTTCACTTTAGTCTATATTCCTACTAAAATTATAGTTTATGGTTTTATTATTTGTTGCAGAAGTCATCATAAAACTATTGAATAGATCCATCTCCATCACATCTAATGTCCTTGTATATTGCACTATTATATATTATGGAGATGATTGTTTTTACTCACTCTTATGGCATCTGATTTTCAGTTTTGATCTTTGGTATCGTCCCCTGAATAGAAATGGTTAAATTTACACAGTCCTTGAGTTAAATTGCTAGAACATATGTCGTGATGTTCTATGTAGGTGGTACATGTATATTGTTGATGGAATGGATGAGGTATGAGTGTAATTTTATAATGTGGATCAATATTCTCATTCATTCATGCATATTAATATAACCAGGGAAATAAATTCCACTAATCATATGTCATAATAAAGTGAATTTTTTTTTTTTTTTAAGTAATAAATGTCCCACATAGAGTTGAAGATAAAACCTATTCTCTTTTTTCATAATCCATAAGATTATGCACGACAATTATGTTTAGTTTTCTACTGGGTTTGTCCAATGGGAGCTTATGATATAACCATGCTGACCTATGGTTTTCCCATGTCACACTGTGTTCAAACATCTCAAGAAATGTTGCAATCCTAGATCATCATTGTCACATAGTGTTCAAATGTTCCAAGATGTTCTTTCCCATGTCGCATTGTGTTCAAACATCTCAAGAAATGTTGCAATCCTAGATCATCACTGTCACATAGTGTTCAAATGTTCCAAGATGTTCTTCTAGTGTAGACCTTGTTTTATATCTTTCAAAGAATCATCTACAAATTCCTACAAGAATGAATCTTGATTGATGGATGATATAATTGTGTAACCTTTCATCCATAATTCTTTTGTTTCCATTGTATAAGGAATATTTTTTCAGGACTAATCTTAAATAAGAATAAGAGGAAAGAAGGGATATACAGGTAAATGTTAAAACATGTATAGCTTATCAAATGAAAATACAGTTGGGTAAATGTTTAATAAACTTGATGGAGTTGTGTAAAAATTGTTGAAATAGTTTCTATCTTAGGCATAACATGCTTGAGATGTAATTCAAGAAAATAGGCCTTCTATGTTTTTCATCAAAAACTTGATAAAACCCAAACCCTTTTTCAACAATGTGTACATTGTATCAAACTGTACTTCACCATTATATGTGACTATGTTTTGATAAGATTTAGGAAGAACACGAATAATTTGGGCCAAATTTTGAGGTATGTTGAATCCACAATGCCACATATATTAGGGTAGCATATAAAAAACCTTAAGGGAACAACATTTTCACTTGAATGATTAGTAAAAGAAGTTGGTGATGAAGTTAATTCATGTATGCAACAAGATAAGGATCCTAATAATGGAAATTATATATCATAAATGGATGATTTCTACTAAATAGTTACTAAAATAACCATCATGTATTCAATAGCTATGCTGACAAAAAGGAGATTTACAAATATTCATGGATGAAGTTGGATCTAATAAAGAAAAGAAGAAGAATAACATTATCATATATATCTTTCATCTTTTAATAAATTATGTTATGTTCTTCAACATGCGTATTTAAATGGTAGAGATTCTTCAAACTCGGGGTCGTGTTCTCCATCCATTACAAACTACATTAATCTCCTAAAGATTTTAGATGTCCAATTTTGTTGTAATTTATGTCTAACTATAAATTATGTCTCACTTTGATTATTTCATTTGGAAACATTTATAAATGGTTTTGTATATAGAATAATGTTAGTGAGGATCATGATACATGTCCCAAAACCAAGGAAAAACTTAATATGGCTTGGTGTAACTCCTAATTATNCTATAAATTATGTCTCACTTTGATTATTTCATTTGGAAACATTTATAAATGGTTTTGTATATAGAATAATGTTAGTGAGGATCATGATACATGTCCCAAAACCAAGGAAAAACTTAATATGGCTTGGTGTAACTCCTAATTATAATTTCTTCGTGTGAATGACAGATAATTGTAATCTAATTGGTATTATTTAATATTCTCATTAACAAGCTATGTTACAAAATGAATAAATGATTGAACAAGGTATATGAAAACAATCATCATAGAGACAAGCATTGTTCATAAAAAAAAACTTAGAATAACAATTAAATGTGTAAGCTGGTGAAAACATAGAAGTAAGTAATGCATAATGGCTCCATAAAAACATGTATTGTTTTACATATGGTGAAAATATAGGAGAATACTATGAAAATATTAAATGGGAATAATTGAACTATATAGGTAGTCATTGTGTTGGAAATAACACATAACACATAAGGTGGTCAATGCTCTTGCAACAACAAATTTAATTTTACATAAGGAATAAAAAAATTACAATCAACTGATATATTATTTATTGAACGATATTTAACATTATCTCATTAATATCAATATTAAATGTAGTATATGCTAAGATACATTCTTGTTCAAGATTCTCTTGGTTTTGATAATAATTTATTCTCTATTGAAGAAGGCCAACTTCCCACCCTTTACACAACTCTTAATTCCCCATACCCAATATATTTATTATAAATTAATTGAAATCAACTTAACATAGTAAAACATATAATATTGCATAAAATGTATGAAAAAAAATCATTGTATAACATATTGTACTAATAAAGCTACGCATTACAATATAACAATTCTCAACATTGTTTCTCCATATATTTTCTGGTACTATTATATCTAATCATTTCCAATGTTATTTTCTATTTTAAAAGTAATTCATGGGTGGCATGTTCATTATTTCATCCTCATCTCCATTTGGTGGATGTTATTCCTGTCTCTTGATTCAAATTCCCTATTGGAACATAGTGCATGCATTGTGTCACATATAGGATATCAAGAACGAATATTGACTATAAGAAAATAGGTGAAATATATATAGTTATTAAAATTTACTCATTATTAGTCTATTTAATAATTTAATGTAAATATTATTACATATTACATGGTAGATTAGTAGAGATTAAGGTTTGGGCAATATCTTCTTGGTTTTCTAGTATATTTATTTACAATCTTTTCCCTAAAACAACAAAAATTTACAAGTATACCAGATTCATTATAGGTTATCAATAGTCATAAATATAATAATTGTAATTCAATGTAAATATTATTACATATTACATGGTAGATTAGTAGAGATTAAGGTTTGGGCAATATCTTCTTGGTTTTCTAGTATATTTATTTACAATCTTTTCCCTAAACCAACAAAAATTTACAAGTATACCAGATTCATTATAGGTTATCAATAGTCATAAATATAATAATTGTACACTCATGCTATTATCATGGGGATTCTATCCCTTGCAAAGCTCTACATCACCCATTTTCTCTTGTATTAAAAAGATTGACATTAATTTAAAGGAAATAATAAATCATGAGTGAGATTACATTTAATGCACATTCAAAATAAAAAAAATATTATTTAACTCAACATTCACCGTGGGAGTTTGTGACTTAGCCCTACCTTCCTTACATTCAACCATAGATTGAAACTTAAACTTGAATGTTAGCTTCATTTCTTCTTTGGTGGGAACTCATTTATACATATCTCTAATATTTGAGCCTACAAAAATCTTTAAGGTTAGAACATGTCCCTTTAATTTCAACTAAGCAAATGAATCTTTTTCTCGAAAAGAAACTCATCATGGTTTCCACTGAGAGGAAGGATATCCACAGGAAGAAGCAAGGTAACGATAATTACCTATACCATGGGCTAATTGTCACTGATAAGCAACTCCGCTAATTCACTAGGGAAAGTCCTATCTGTAGACTCTGTTGAGTTAGAGCTTGCACAAAGGCGTCACTGGTCTTCAACATACATGACATTTGTTGCAGGAGTGGTTTTATTAGCAGATGTTAGCATCATGGTATATTTGAAATCCGGCTTTTGACACATCCTAGCAGATGTTAGCTCGTTCCAGCGGCTTCCCTTCCATATCCAGTTCGAGTGCCAATGCCAGTCGTTTCAGCCGAAGTGGATTCAGGTGATTTGACTTTATTTATCTATTTCTTACAGCAAAAGAAGGCACAGGAAGATACCACCTTTAAGCACCTTATCGTGCTTTAATTTGGTGTGTGCTCTTTTGTGGCACGGGCGGCAGCTCCCCGGAATACGGGAAAAGATTCCAGAAAGCCGATTTAGCTAACAACAAACTCAATATCCCGCCCGATTATTCGTTATTGTGTCAGCATAAATCAATTCCTTGCCCCCCCTCATCAATAAGTAACTTGGACAAGCGATTTTCAATTCCTTTGAGTTTCATCAATTTAGTATGAGATCGCTGAACACCTCGCGATGCGTATACGTCTCACCTATCGAAGTGATGGTTTATCACCCGAAACTCCATTCATTCTCGGAAGCTAGCTATATATTCGAAGAAATAGAATACGCAGATAAGAATTCCGGTTGTTCGGACCCTTGTGTTTGTGCCTCCGACTTGTGGTTGGAGTTTTCCTAATCTTGCTGACTAATAGTTCTAGGTCTACGTGTGCTGTTGTCGGAGTCTGCCGGTATTTATAACAAAATTATGTTATTTCTTGACACCAAAATAAAGTTTTAACTATTGAAAATAGTAATTCAACTTAATACCTTTAATCTCAAATTTTTAGGGTTTGATGTCCATTTTAACTTCCATTTTAATACATATTGTGAATAAGTGATTCCAATAAAGCATGTTCTCCATATTTCTCATCCATTCCAACTTTCAACTTAGATCCACCAATGTCTCCAAAAGGTACACAATATTTCTCTAGAGCCCAATATTTCTCTAGAGTCCCCATGAGGAGGGCCACGTTGTGAGAGATATCAATGACTTGTTCCATCTTCAAAAATATCTCCTCTACCTCATACTAAGGGTTTTTATATATTGACTCATGCGTGATGGATAGGATTTTGAGACATCATTCTTAAGCCAATTCCTAGATACCACAACTTCCTATAAAACCCCAAATAAAAATTATTTGATACCAATATGGTTAGTAAATTGTTGTGAGTATTCAATTGCAATGGTATATCAAAATAGATCTTACAATATTCTATAATCTTTTATTATGTAGTTTATTACTTTAGATCTTATATTTAATATTACTGCAATAACAGTCCAAATTATGGAAATAATTGAAACTGAAACGAAAGAAATAGGAACATGAACATACCATACACAAAAAAGAACATGAGACGTGACCTACAAAACAGGGAGAAAACCCATCTAGAAGGTGAGGTCTATGCTCTGTGTTTTTTACTTAGGTATGAAATTTAGGTACAAAGAAAGTGCCACTCATTATGGATTTACCATTGATATTGTGGCCTAAATGGCCACTACAAAATGTATAATCTTCTCTATTATTCTTCANCTTCCTTGTGTCCTCATCATGAATTTCATGGGATACATTTTCACTTTCAGGTGTCTTCTCTGTTACCAAATTTTTCAATACTTCCATTATCTCCCCTTTTAAACCATCCATCTTATTATCCAACTTAGCTTCCATTGAATCCATCTTAGTATCCAACTTAGCTTCCATTGAATCCATATTCTTTTGTAGTTCATTTATGTCCCTATGCATTTCCTCACCTTCATCAAAAGTCCAAGTAGGATTTTTTGGAGGCTTACTTGGTGTAGAAGTTCCCTTTTTTGGTGGCATGTTGGCCAAGTATCACTTTTGAACCTTGATTTTGAGGTGGTTCTGCTAGACAATATTTCTTCTGTTGTATCTCCCAAGTTTCATCCCTTTTGGGTATGAAAGTTTATTTTATGTAGTTCTCTGATATTTCTTCTCTACAATGCCATAGGTCTGAACAAAATTGGATGTGCCAAGTGGAATTTATGGTAACTTCCCCACAACTTGCCGATTTTTGTCCTTTCTAGGAGATCTCACTTGTATAGCATGCCCCGCAGAAAATAATTGATATAAAAATATGAAACTTACACCAGAAATACTACATATTGTCCATGATCCAATGAAACTAGTCCCACTCAATGGGCGTCAATGGTTTTATTACCAAATGTTAGCATCATGGTATATTTGAAATCCATGGGCTAATTGTGACTGATAAGAAACTCCGCTAATTCCAGCAGCTTCCCTTCCATATCCAGTTCGAGTGCCAATGCAAGTCATTTCAGCCGAAGTGGATTCGGGTGATTTGACTTTATTTATCTATTTCTTACAGCAAAAGAAGGCACAGGAAGATGCCACCTTTAAGCACCTTATCGTGCTTAAATTTGGTGTGTGCTCTTTTGTGGCACGGGCGGCAGCTCCCCGGAATACGGGAAAAGATTCCAGAAAGCCGACTTCAATATCCCGCCCGATTATTCGTTATTGTGTCAGCGGAAATCAATTCCTTGCCCCCCCTCATTTCCTTGCCCCCCCTCATTTCCTTGCGGACAAGCGATTTTCAATTCCTTTGAGTTTCATCAATTTAGTATGAGATCGATGAGCAACTCATGATGCATATACGTCTCACCTATCGAAGTGATGGTTTATCACCCGAAACTCCATTCATTCTCGGTAGCTATCTATATATTCTAAGAAATAGAATACGCAGATAAGAATTCTGGTTGTTCGGACCCTTGTGTTTGTGCCTCCGACTTGTTGTTGGAGTTTTCCTAATCTTGCTGACTAATAGTTCTAGGTCTAGGTGTGTTGTTGTTGGATTCTGCCGATATTTATAACAAAATTATGTTATTTATTAACACCAAAATAAACTTTTAACTATTGAAAATAGTAATTCAACTTAATACCTTTAATCTCAAATTTTTAGGGTTTGATGTTCATTTTAATTTCCATTTTAATACATATTGTGAATAAGTGATTCCAATAAAGCATATTCTCCATATTTCTCATTCTTTCCAACTTTCAACTTAGATCCACCAATGTCCCCAAAAGGTACACAATATTTCTCTAGAGCCCAATATTTCTCTAGAGTCGCCATGAGGAGGGCCACCTTGTGAGAGATATCAATGACTTGTTCCATCTTCAAAAATATCTCCTCTACCTCATACTAAGGGTTTTTATATATTGACTCATCTGTGATGGATAGGATTTTGAGACATCATTCTTAAGCCAATTCCTAGATACCACAACTTCCTATAAAACCCCAAATAAAAATTATTTGATACCAATATGGTTAGTAAATTGTTGTGAGTATTCAATTGCAATGGTATATCAAAATAAATCTTACAATATTCTATAATCTTTTATTATGTAGTTTATTACCTTAGATCTTATATTTAATATTACTGCAATAATAGTCAAAATTATGGAAATAATTGAAAATGAAACGAAAAAAATAGGAACATGAACACACCATACACAAAAAAGAACATGAGACGTGACCTACAAAACAGGGAGAAAACCCATATAGAAGGTGAGGTCTATGCTCTGTGTTTTTTACTTAGGTATGAAATTTAGGTACAAAGAAAGTGCCACTCATTATGGATTTACCATTGATATTGTGGCCTAAATGGCCACTACAAAATGTATAATCTTCTCTATTATTCTTCAATATCTCACTCCTATATTATTTTCTCAACTATGGAATAATAAAAATACAAAAAGAATGGAATTCCTTCCTTTTCTAGTGGCCCAATATTTAACACAGCCTCGTATTTATCTAGGGTTGTGGTTTTTGCATACCTCAACCCTCAATTAGTGTTATGGATTTTTACCCTCTTGAATGTTTTTTAAATTTCACACACTACTATCCCCACATATGTGAGTAATGGTGGTTGATGTGGAAACCATGCAAGGTAGGACAACTTGTGGGAGGCATAAATTTTGCATGCAAATTATGATTGAGGTTATTTTCACATAGTTGGAAATATTTAGTTGTGTAGAAAAATGTCAAGGTGATAGGACCTATTATTACAAATATTTTACCCCAAAAAGCTCATTAATTCCTCAAATATAATGTGGAAGTTTTGGAACCTATTTCACCAAACAAGGACCTGCCCCTAAAATGGCCCTTGCAAGAGTGTTCCAACAATATTTTAACCCAAAAAGTACCAAGATAGATGAATTCTTTTATAATATTCCATCTCAAGTCATCTCCTATGCAAAATGTTTCAAATAGAGGTGCCTCCTAAGTGCTTTTATTTGTATTATAAAGTTGATAATTGTAGTTGATACAAATATTGTTACTTCCCTTGACCTATTGTCAATGATACTTGTGCCAAGTAGATCCATCATTTGATGGTATCCATACAATATAAATAGGTGGAACCCAAACTAGGTATCATGTGATGTATTGGGTATGTGATATTCTCATATGTTGAGAACCAGATACCAATATAGCATAGAAAAACCTCAGAAAAGGTACTCAACGCCTTGAAAAAGAGATAATTTTAGATAATAATCCTCTTTGAGGGGGAAACCTCCTTTTATCCCACTTAAATGTTCAAGCACAAGATGATTCAAAATGAAAATGTCTCCTTGGTATATATAGGAGAGTAGGAGGTATAATTACATCTAATGGACTAAAGCCGACATAAATAAAATAACATTACTAATATAATATGCCCCAATTAAGGAGTAATAAGCCAATATTAGGGCTTAACATGCCCTTCCCCTTGAGACAAGTGTTTTACGCAACGCTTGAGGGACTCTGGATACTTCTATATAAAAGACTCATCTTCCCAAGTCGAATCTTTAGACGGTAGTTTCCTCCATTTAATGAGATACTCTGAAATGGATCTATTCCTCAGCTGGTGAATTCTTGTGTCAGTGATGGATTCAGGTTCCAATATGATTTTTCCTTCCTCCTCAAGTTCTAGCAATATAGTTTAAACTGGGATCTTCTCGCCTATAACCTTCTTTAAGCATGAAACATGGAAAACTGGGTGTACTCTTGAAGATGCAGGCAACTCTAATTTGTATGCCATCGTACCAATCTTTTGCAACACCTTATAAGGGCCATAGTACTTTGGTGATAATTTATTATCCTTCTTGGCTTGCCCGAGGGACATCTGTTTGTATGGTTGTAGTCTTAAAAACACCCAATCCCCTACTTCAAAACTTCCTTCACTACGATGTTGATCTGCTTGTTGTTTCATGCGATTTTGTGCCATGGTTAGGTTGTCCTTTAAGATTTGGAGAACTTTTTGTTGATTCTCGATGTGATCTTCCACTGCTTGAACCTTAGATTTTTCTTTTAGAGAAGAAGTGATGGAAGGAGGGTGGTATCCATAAAGTGCCATAAATGGTGTCATTTTTGTTCCAGTATGAAAGGAAGTGTTATACTACCATTCTACCAAGGGTACCCATTTGAACCATTGTGTTTGTTTATCAGAGACAGAGCAACGAAGGTAGCTTTCTAGACATTTGTTCACTATCTCGGTTTGTCCATCAGATTGAGGATGATAGGATGAGCTATGAGCCAATTGAGTCCCAAACAAGAAAACAATTATGTCCAAAAATGTCCAGTAAAGATGGGATGTCTGTCACTTACAATAATCTTTGGGTTGCCATGTAGCTTTTGAACTGT